>JABUQX010031203.1:0-65800 GCA_015478945.1 Trachelipus rathkii | reverse complement strand
AAATCAAGTGTACCCTATGTTATTTCTAATAAGAATTATTAAAATAAAAATCATAAATACAGTTTACCATATATCTAATATATTATAAAAATCATTATAAAAAAACGAAAATACTTAATAAATCAATAATAAATCAAACAATATATACAAAATATATATATATAATAACAATAATATAAAATATAAATATATACCAAATACTATTTTAATAATCAATTTATATATAATAAATATTAATATATATATTGATTTCTTATTTAACTTAATTCAATAATCATTTTATCACTAATATCATGATAATAGTTACCAGCTAACACATCTTTAATTAAACTATTAAATTCCACAAAAAATAATGTGAAAAGAACACACATTAAATAATTACAATACATAAAATCAATAAAATAAAAATAAAAATCAATTAATAATATTATTTATCATTAAATTATATAAACATATCTAATTTTAAATAATATAAAAATACTTAGAACAGTATATCAAATTTCCACAAAATATAAAATGAAATTGCACATTTTTACTACTTTCAAAATAAAAAATAAAATAGTAGTGATCAGCTTGAATAACTTTATATATATTATATAAACTATACTTATTTTTAATCAATATATATAAAAAAAATTACAAAAAACTAAATAAAAAATACTTTATATACCTAACAGTTTTTAAATCCTAAAATAAACTAAAAATGGAAATAAAATGTCAATCAAATAATATTTAAAATAACAAAATAAATATTATATAAATAAGAATTAAAAAAAATAACTAAATAAATATAACTATATACAATAATAATTTATTTTAATATACTAATCAAAAAAATATTCAAAATAACAATAAATAAATATATATAATAATAAACTATTATAAATATAAATTATCACAAAAATTTATATCTATTTTATTGAAAATTATAAAAAAGAAATTTAAAAATTTAAATAAAAAATCCCTGCATTTAATATACACTAGTATATAGATGTAAATAATATAAAAAAACAAAAAATATATTATAATAAAAACTATATTGTATTTAATAAATAAACACAGGTATTAAACTATCTAAATCACATCAATTTATAAAATACTTTTCATAAATTAAATAATTTATAAAAAAATAATTTAAATAATATTTAAAAAATAAATATAAATAAATATTAATTATTTAATCTAGTTTTAAAAAAATAATCAATAAGATACCTATTATGATCTATATATCAATTATAAATAAAAATTAAAGAATTCAAAAATAACATAAACTAATTTCAATACTGTATAACAAAATCTTAAAAATAAAAATATCAAAAAATTAAAAAAAATACGAAATAAAAACTAGAATTTAATACATGTATATGTAAGAAAAAAATTTTGACGTATAAACAAACAAAATATTATGATCGTATGAAGATAATATGAATAAATTATCATTTAATAAAATTCCAAAATACCTAAATAATAATTTTATATGTGCTTGATTATACTAGTTAGATCATATTTTACATTTTATATAATAAAAAATAAAAATAATATTAATTGAATAATAATATATTTATATTAAATTTATATATTAAAATATAATTTTCATAGGTAAAATTTAAAATAAAAATATTTTATTAATGAATGTAATATTTAAAAAAAATCAATTAAAATAAAAAACATATAACAAAAGAAATTATAATATGGAATCAAAACAAAATAATTAATAGTAAAAATTTTAGATATGAATTTTTTTCACTAATAAATAATCTAATATACAATATTAAAAAATTAAATCATAATTAACTAAAATAACTAAAAAAACTCACATATTATTAGTTTTAAACGGATTAATAGGGATACCAATAGCTTGTATTTTTTAAAAGATTTTATTAAGTACAACTACGTCTCGCTCTAAATTAGACTCATATATTCAAATACACATTAATTTAAAATAAATAATTTAATATATAACATATAATAAATTTAGTAGTGATGACGTTATGGACAATATTTATTAACTTATTTATACAAAAAATAAATAATCATCATTTAATTGAATATATAGAAGTAAATAAACACTTAGAAAAAATAATTTTTAGTATATACTATAATCAAAACTATATTTAAAATAAAAAATAAAAAATCATCCCCTGCTGCTTTGCCTGTCGTTCTTTGTTCTCGATTTGCGTGTGTGTAAGTGCCGAGTGGTGCATACCCGAGGTTAGCTGTTAATTGACAATTCGTGTTTGGAGGTGAAAATTTATTTCGTGGTTTTACTTGTTGTTGGAAGGGCGCAATGTCATAAAATTAGGGTGCCAAACGCACTCCACAACCCCAGCCTAAGTGGATGACGGATACTTGACTCTGGAGATTACGGTTCAGAACGCTGTAAGGAGTTCAAGCGATGTAAGATTTTGCGGTTCTGGATAGGAGCGGCTTTAAAAAAAAATCTGTCACTTTCGGGCGTGAACACCGGAACGTAGCGTTTATTTTTTTTGTGGTATATAACTGGAGTTACTCTTTTTGTCGAGTTTCAAGGTGCCTGTGAATAATTCTTATATTCGGCTCGTTCGTCGTCGTTATTTGAGTTTTGGAATTCTATTACATCCGTTATCGATTTAACGAAATGGGTTATGTGTATCACCTATTTTTCCGCACAGCTTTACTCGCATCTTCCAAATGGATTCTTGAAATCTTCCGTCGACGAAGATCGGAACTCCGATTAAATCAAAATTTTTGAAGATGCATATTTTTTCGGTTTCTAGCATATTGTGTAAAAAGGGGTCGAGAAGATATTTAAGCGTAGAACGAAATTTTGTAATTATAGTGAGGCACCTTTTTGAGTTTTCCTGATAATTTGTTCTCTCGTGGTAATTTCTGAGTCGTTCTCTTATCTTTCCTCTTTATTTTGTATTATCTTTATTTATTGATAAGGACGTCGTCGTATTATTTCTCGTTTCTGGAATGTTTTTTTGTCCTTGTTATTGTTTCTTGTCTAAAGGTTCCGCTCGTCTTTATCTATTCGATCCGTAGCAGTCGTTTAGATTCATATGTCGAATCGATCGCTCTTTTTTGATATTTAGGGCAGTTTGTAGGTAGGTATTGTTCCGCGAATGTTCCGTGCTGTGTTGGGTTGTTCTTCGATTCTTTCTTGTTCTCTATTAGTGTTGTTTTTGCTGTTTCCGAGATATTTTTCCGAATACCTTGTAGAGCTCTAATATGCGCTTCGTTGCATTCATTTGGTTTTTTTGTTTTACTGTTTTGGCCCTTTGTTTGTTATGCAAATGATAATTCTATATTAAGAGTATTTCTCTCCCCTCGAGGTTCGTGGAGCGGTCTTTCTTAGTAACTTTGTTGTCGCTTCTGAGACATAGATGCCCTTAATTTCTTTTCATTTCGACGTCGACGTACTCCTTCTGACAACGATTTTTATTCATTATTTTTAACTGTGTATCGTCTTTGTTATTATCCATATTTTTTCTTGCTAACTTCGGAGCGAGCTATTCCGCCTTCGTTTTCCCAGTATCGGTATCTTTGAAATTCTAGATTTTTCTTTTTTGTGGCCGTTGGAAAATGTACCATCGAATTCGCTTCTTGTTGACTATTTTTTTCTGCGAAAGGTATATCCGAAATCCGACCGCTATTTTTCCCTTTCCCTGATCCGAAACGCGTGTTGTTGTTTTTGGCTAATGTAATGGCTCGTTGCTGTTGTTGCGCTTGCCTGGGTTTGCCCAGATTATTTAAGGGAACGCCCTGTCCGTCGATGCGGTTCTGAGATGGAGACGATTCTAGATGATTTTTGCGGTCTCTCTGTGTTTCTCGTGACTTGAAGGTATATTAATAATTGTTGTTCTGTTTTGCGGTAATACGGTTCATGTTGGGGAGGTGGACGGGAATCGAACCTGCAGATTCTTTTCTTCGAGAGTCGGTCTAATTGGCGTGTTTTGTTATATGTGATTGACGTTGGAGATCGGCCTGTATGAGGTATTTCCGGTTTGGGTTGAAATGTTACGGAATTTCGAGTCTTTTCTCTACGATTCGCTCATCCACGATAGATATCTCGGAAGCGAACTCGACCACTGAATGAATTTTTCTATCTCCTAGGTCAACTTCGTAAATGTTGAGGGTTACCACGTTCGCCATGTACGTTTTCGTCGCATGGACTGATATTCTGGTTTATCTTCAGTTTTCTGATAATAATGAATGTTTAATTCAATTTGTCGAGTGGTGTTCGTATTGAGTAGTCATTATGCGTGGCATTTTCTTCTATTTTTTTTTTTGGTATTTTGTCGAAACAGCCGCGCGCTTTTTATACATATCGAAAATCGATAATAATAATAAATAATAAATATTTAAATGTTTTTTTAATTAAATAATTTTTTTTATCTGTTATAGTTAATTATTCCTTCTATTCTGAATGAAGGATATTTATTAACTTTAGTAAATCATAATATGTGCGTGCAGTTTGCGCGAATATGGAAAAATTTATTTAAAAAATGCGATATATATTTAAAGATATCATCATTATCGGATCATTTTGGTTCGACAATTGTAGGCATCGGATGTGAGAACGAGTTTTTTAAATATTAAATACTGATAATTGTTTTTATAAATAAAAAAATAATTTTTTGATGCGATAATTGTTTTTTTTATTGTGTGAATTGTTCGATGTTTTGCTATTCCTTTTTCATTCGAGAACTGGACCTTTAATAAAAATTGATTTTGGCTGAATAGCTATAGGACTATTAGAGAGATATCACAAAATAGTTTTTGGTCATTGTAGTCTGTCTCTGTAGAATTTCAACTAACGATATGCGCCTACGCGTATGGAGCTGTAACGTTTGTGTTCCAGATTGTTATTATTTCCGGAATTTATCTTATCTTACGTATATTTAAAATAATGGATCAGCATATTTCCGTAGCAAACGAGATAACGATGTTATCAACCTGATGACGCAACGTTTGCGGCTCTTAAGAGAAGAAGATGACATGGATTTTGAATGATGAATGATGATGAGATTTTTACGATATGTTTCGAGACTCGTAGACGAACTTGTTTTTTTAGACAACGATCCAGTATTCGATCAATTATCTAGTCCTTTCTCTGACTAATCTCTACGAACGTTTTAAAACTGATTATTCAAATATACTGGCGAAAATTCCGCCAAATCATCATCGAATATTCGATAGCCTATTATCTCTAATTTTTAAAACGAATGCCGAGAAACTAGAATTGATCATAGATTATTCGGTAGAGAGGGAATTATTACCTAAGCACGCTTCGTTTCCCAAAAAGAGCATTAAAACGCACGAGCCCTGTAGGAAGTGCGTGGGCAAAAATTTTTTGAGCTTTATCGTGGCGGTTGATATCGAAGGCGAGAGGTTGATCGAATGGAAGTTTACCGAGGGGTCCGGGAGTAAGAAACGCTTCAAATATCTGAAAGAAGATTGCTCGATATTGGACAAAAAATTCGACGAGCTTCTGGATCTCGGGGACAAACGATGCGAGATCGAAATTCCGTTTTGTCATTTATGCCTCGGGATTCGCGTGGTATTAACATCGGTCATGAGTGACGCGTTCAGGCGCTCTTATAATTACGGGTGTCGATGCCTTTCTTTTCATAGCGTCATCGGAAAAGAAATACTAGCTCTGTGGGACGTCAAAAAGTTTCACAACGTCCTGGAAAATAAGGCCGAAGAGAATAACGGTTTCGTCGAACTGAGGATGACGAATTTCTGCGATTTTAACGTTATTTTCGGGGCTAACGAGAAGGTGATAATTTTCAGTTCACGATACTGTTTTCGTTTTAAGTTGAAAAATGGTTCCTGTTACGTAGTAACTACGGTTGGGTGGAGAAATTTTGTAACGAATTATTAAACTGATAAATTAAGAACTAGTAAAAAATTTTTTTAAAAGGCTTTTCCCCGAACTTCTCGTAAAGTTTTATGAAATTATGGTGTGACGCCAAACTCTTTCTTTTAATATCTGTATTATATGAATTATTCGCAAATAACAATGCAGTCAACGACCTAGATAACAAATTCCACCTGATCTCTATTCGTTGAGTGTTCGGTGGTTGTGGTGTGTGTGTTGTGTGTGATGGTGATAAATTTGTGTGAAGTAGGAGTGTGTAGTTTTGTTGTGTGTGTGAGTAAGAGTGTGGTGTGTTATTGTTTTGTTTGCGATGGTGAACGTTGTGTGTTAATGCGATTGACGGGCTGTGCTTGTGTGTGGAGTGTGTTCTTTTTATTTTCTCCCAATGCCTTTCGATTAATAAGTAACTCGTCTTTCTCTTGATCGAACCCAAACGTCCAAAATTTTAAACCTTCACCGGCATTTTTTGTTGGCGGAAATCGGACCAGAACTTTTAGTATATGGGTTTTCTCTCTTCTGCTTGATATTGAATTTTCGGTGATTCCTAATTTTTGTCGTTAATAGGTGGATTTGAGAGGGTGGGTTCATATTACTCCTCCATTTTTTGTCATATTCGATCTCTTTGTTATATAGGCATGGCATCGAGAATAGTTTTTTAATAAGTTCGCGATATTTGACTTTCCTTGAGGCTTTGCCATTTTTGCTTGGTTAGCCTATATTATCTTACAGGGGCGGCTGCGATTATTTCCAACATAGAGATGAAAAATCCTCTTCTCTCTTTCGCCGATCCTCTCTTATTAGACTGCTTTGTTTTGAGGACTTGTGATTTTCCTTTGAAACAATTCTTCTCCCGCACCCCTTAAATAGTAGACCCTTCTAATTTTTATTGGCGTAATTATTTTACGTTTTTTTTAATACCCATAGTACGCCGAATATAAAATAAAAGAACGCGAGAAATAATGAAGGTGGTATAAATAAAAATACGCGCATAAATTTTATACTCGATTCATTTATTTATTTATTCTATTTGATTGTAACATTTTGGTAATAAAAATTATTTTTTATTAATCTATAAAGACAATTCTTTGCGTGAAGATCAATACACATTTATATTAACAGCTTTGGATAATGATCAGGCCGTGAAATTGATTTTTGATGATTTTGAGTCAAAAAACTTGACCCGAGAACTAAAAAACTTTTCCTTGCTTCATCAGTATTTCGGGTTATTCGTTTATTAATTAATAAAATCACAGTTTTCGATTAAAGCGCGGTTTTTTCAAATTCTCCTTTATTTATATCGCGAATCCATCCTCCCTTATGTAGGACGGCTCCTTATCGAAAGAAATCACTCTTTCTTTCTAAACTTTGTTACTTTCTTCTGATCCAGCGTGTAAGCTAGTTTGGTATAACGTACTTCTTTAAACAGGTTTGTTTGTAATGAATATTTCGATATTTAATGCTTTTTTTTTCTCTGGCATAATTGTAATCGGCGGTTGGCGATAGATAAACCGAAGGTCTTTCAAATTGAAGTCGCCGATGTTCTCTTCGTTTTTCCATTCGAGCACAAATTTTTCCTTTAGCGCGCAATAAAGTTTCGTTTCCTCGAATTTGCGACACCTTTCGGAAAACCGTTTGAATTTTTCTATCGCCTCTCTAGGGTCTCTAATTTTGTAGAAAAATTCCTTTCGAAAATCGTTGGCTATATCGACGCTCAACTTACGGGAACAGTCCCCCAGCCCGTGACAAAGCGAACGCGTTCCTTCGTCGTCGACTAGTTCCCAAATCACGGAGAAGAAATAATTTTGAATGTTCGCGAAAGGATCTCTCGATCGTAATATAGCGACCTGACGATCGACAAATTCTCTAACCAGCAGTTCGAAAATTCTAAGCGCCACTCGTTTTTCGATTTCGTCGCGATATATATACGCCGTAAATACGGGTTTCCCCAAATTCTGCGAAACGATATCGAAAAAGAAGCCGACGTCGTTGCGCTCAGTTCCCAAGGCCAATTCGGGGGATAAAATTAGCATCCTCTTGTACGCCTCGTGACGGGGGAGATCTAGGAAAGCGAGGGCCGTCGCGCAAACCCATTTCAATTGATTTCGAACGTAATCTAGCTGGTGTTCTTCGAGCATAAGCTGAATTCCTACGCACGTGAGCGAGGCTAAATGGGCGTCATCGTGGACCACGCGCGGGTTCTTGTAAACGCAGAAAGTGCAGATCGACGCGAATACTTTGGTCCTTAAAAGAGGTTTAAGAGCATCCGCCACCTTCGGAGAGTAAACCGGGACCACCGCGTTGAATCTCGTGGTTTTGTCCAGTGACGCGACCTTTTTTTGTTTCTCGGCGGAGGCTGATGGCGCGACGGCAGCGGTGTTATTCAATATCTTTTGGCTCACTATCGGGTATATATTTTTTTTATCGCTTAGCTTCGCTCGAAGCTTCCAGGGGTTTTCTTGAGTGGCGCGGTCTATCACGGCCGATATCGGAAAACCAGTGAAGGGGAAGTACCCGAGAAATGGTAATTTCCCCAATTCCAATAACATGAGCAGTGACGCTCTAGGGTGGAGGAGCTCTTGAATCGTGGAATCGAAAGTCACGACGCACTGATTTTGGGAAATTTCCTCCTCCGGGATTTCGGATATTCTAGTCTTCAACGACTCCACTATGTTAACGAAAATGCGCTTGTCGAATTCGCTAAAATCCAACTCCGTTCTGTTCGCGAAGAGACTTAAGACCTCGTTGGAAGGTAATATCAGATCCTCGAATAAATTATATTCCGATGATGAAACTAGCGGCCCCGGCGGCAACCCGAACAAATCGAGAATAGAAGAAATAAACCCAGCGCATTCGGAATACAATCTGATCAAATCCAATTCGTGACTTTCGCCTCCGCCGGTCTTCGAAGAGCTTTTTTTCAATTTCTTCATTCGAATCGCAAAACCACGATTGACCATTCGCGTCATGATGTAAACTCCGTCGTGCATTTTGCGCTTCTCGAAAAGCATTACTTTTTCATAGAGTCGAAACTGATTAATCCGTTCAACGATGCGTGAACGCCAACGACGAAATGTTTTATTCAAAAGTTCCTCTAGATCGAAATTGCTCCCTTTTTGAACTATTTCCAGACGCAATGCGTGGCGTTTATTCGATTTGAACAGATTCATTTTTAGCGAAAATACGAGAGATTCCGGAACCATCCGAAAATAAAGGAACTCTTTGAGCGTGGAAATCTTAGAAATTTTCTCGTAAACGGAGTACCCGTGGGTGTCGTAGTCCTCGAGAAGCGGTCTCAAATATCCGGGCGGAGAAAATTGAACAAAATCGTTTCCTTCTTCAATCAAAGTAATGTTATTTTTCTTCGACCATCCGTCTCTAATAGATATCGATGACGCAAACTCGAGAATAGCATCGCGAGGTTTACCGTTATGGCCGATGACTTCGTAGATGTTGATTTTCACCGACGCCATGGATAAATGGCTTAAACGCCGCTCCTTCCTTAGAGCACGAGCGTATTTGACAAACTTGAACGAAAAAGAAACTCGATTTACTTACTATTGTTTCAATCCTACGATATTTCAAGTAGAATCGAACGGCTCACTCGGCAACAACAGCATTATTTTATTTTCACCCTGCGCGCGAGAGCGTGAGATATACGTGTGTGCTGATACGTGTGATTCGCCGTATGACTTCGCACTTGATTATAACCTACGTTTAATATAAAAAATATTATTTAATATAAAAAATTATTACATAAAAATAAAATAATAATAAAGTAGTCTATAGAAAAAATAAAAAAGCGTTAAGACAACCACGGCTTTCCATAACCCTTCCCCCTATTTTCTCCCCCCCTCCTCCGCCTTAGACGGATTCAAAAAAAAGGAAAAAAAGCGTTAAGACAATGTCTACCGGGTAACTGTGGCTGGGTTCAATAAATCCTTTACCTCTTCCTTAGTTTTTTCTTCTTCTTTTACTCCCCCCCTCCTATTCCGCCTTAGACCGATTTCAAGACACAGGTAAATAATGGCCTTATGGAGTGACCCTGCTTCTTTGGGGTATTTATCTTTAGTTTCGATTCTTCATTCCTCGTCGTTGAGCACCTTTTCGTGTGAGGATTAAAAATAGTGGTTAGGTTTTGGTTCATTCCCTGCTTGTTTTCGCAGGCTTCGAGAAAATTCTTTTCGCGGTATTCGTAAAATGCGATAAAACGCAGAATGACCTCTGTAAATGCGCATATTTATCGCGCCGAGAAGGAAAAATAAATAAACCGACCGGTTTTGATATTTTTTTTTTATTGGTTTTATTTTTTTTTTATTTTTCCGTGTTTGCTATCGTTTTTTTTGGCTGGTCTTTAATTTCATTCTTACGTTTTTTAGTTTGCGAGGGTTTTTGTTTTTAATTTAAAGTGCTTTTTACCATAGGTTTTTTTTTATTGCAATAATTGTATTTATTTTGCGACATATGTAGGAGCGGCTTTTTTATCTTTTAATATTATTTTCTTGCGGTTTTTCGTCCTTTCTCTCGGCCAAAAACCAACTACCCTTTGTATTCTCTTTGTTTACGAATATATTATTATTTTTTGTCGGTTGGTGTACTGCCTAAGCGTTGAGGCTTCGGTGTTTTTTTTGTCTTTTTGCTAATATTTATTTCTTTAAGCGATCTTCGTTCGAAGTTATTTGCGCAGCTGCTGCAAAGCATATGGCTCCATAAAGTGGAATTAAAGTAAAGTCGTCGACGAAAAAAAAAATATTTGAATACATCATGTCCCAGAATTTTCCGTCTTGACCCACCCTACTGATAGAGAAATCGGACGGGGAAAATATGAGACTGCTGTCCGCCTCCCCGTTTTTGATGCTGCCTTTCATCGGATGCTCGATGGGTTTCACGTACCAAATGACGCTGTTTAACATTTCCTTAATTTGTTGGTCCGATTCGTGGGCGTCGGCGGCGTGGGAAATATTATTATTGTTTTTAGTCACCTTCAAAGCCTTCTCGTTCAGCGTTTCTTCTCGTCGCCTCTCGTTTGAGGGCATGGAGATGCGCTCCCTCGTCGAAAAAATACCCTTTTTTGCGGAAAGGAGTCTCTGAACCGTAGCGTGATCGTTGAAATATCGAAAAGTGACATCCATCTGCCCGTGGGTTAGATGAATACTTCCGAAGAGTTTAAAGTATTTCGTGAAAGCGCTTTTCGATTTCCTATCACTTCCGATTTCGGAAACCGTTTTGAGGAGTGAGTCGGCGAGCATGCTGAAAGCCGACACCCTGAAAATGTGAGCCAGCTCGTGCGAGTTGGTTATCAAATGTAGCTTGGCAATTTCTATACGGTCTTTTAAAGGTTTTTTTAAAAAAATGTCGTTGTCGAAATCTTCGTTCGTATTGTCATCGCGACCTTCGGTAGCGGGCGGTCCCGAAAATCTAGGGATTCCGAAATTCACGAAATCGCAGAGAATCATATTTTTAATTAATTTTTCCTGACCTCGAGACGAATTCGAAAAAATGTTATCCCCAAAATCAAAATTGCAGTATCCGACCAGAATATATAGAGCGTAAAACGCCAAGTCCCCGATATTCAAAATGCGATACTGAACAGAGACCTTCCTAGACGACTCATCACTACGACGACCGCCGTCGACGCTGATCGATGATTCCTTAAACGTTATAAAAAATTCGTTGAAAGGCGAATGCAGCCACAAATTTTCTACATCCGAGGGAACGGGGGCTCCCATATTTATATTCCCGCTCTCTTCGTAATAAAAGGGATATCTCGACCGATCGTCTTTGAAAGAGTACCGAGTCCCCGTGCAACGTTTTTTGAACATTCGTCGAACATTCGATTCGTCATTATTTACCCGATCGGGAAAAAACAGCCGTTCGAATCTTAGTCGTGGTGGCACTTGCGGTTGTGGCTCGTAAGGTTTATTACTATTATTATTTTTAACCATCGACATAGTCGTAATAGCTCGCGATTTGAAGAAATTTATCGCGTCGAATCCGTAGTGGTTTTCCACGCGCTTCGGAATATCGTTTTCGTACACGTTCATCATCAAATTATGAGGTGGTGGGGGAGGCAAACCAACGTCGAACCCCATAACGATATGCAATTTTTGGTTATACTCCCTCACGCTCTTCATTACCCGTGATTTCGCTTTCTCGTCATCGACGATCATACGAGAAATAAATTTTTGTGACATCACCGACCCGATGTTGTACTTATCGTCCGAAGATAGGTAGCGCGTAAGCTTATTTAATTGAACGATGTTGAAACCAAGAAGGCTTAAAACGTGCGTCGGTAGGCCCAAAACGTGGGGGAAACGTTGCTTCAGGTGGGACGAGCCTTGTTTTCCGGTCTTATCGTCGAGTGCAACGTGATCGGACATGGCTTTGCTATCGATATAGAAAGGCAGGCCGAAGAGCAAATCTATCGCCGATTTAACGGTAATGCGATTCACGTCGGACCATCGACAAAAATATACCATTCCGAAATACAAATACAGCAAATGCGCGCAGTGAAAACGTAAGTTTCTTTTAATTGTTTCGTCGTCGCGGGTGCTGCGGCAGCCGTTCTTCCTTCCATCGCCGGCGGAAGCGAGTATCATTTGGCCCGTTTTTATAGTCATGAATAAAAATTTCAAAGTGCTAACGATCGTCGCGGCGGCTAAAGTGCTCTTTTTCGGTTTCCCGAATTGCGCGCCGCCCTTCTTAAGGGTATCTTTGTTCCTGGCGTATTCACGGGCGTAAAAATTTTCTGCGAGAAGTCTATTGAAACTCCCTTTCGGCAAAGCGTGGAATACGTAATAATTTATGGTATTCAGCTGATGAAAAAACGTTCGTTTGCTTATGTGAGAACCTCGAGCGAAAAAGAACATTTTCAGGGCTAAATAATTGCATGGAACGGGAGGGAAAATGTTTACTCTTCTTCCGCCAATCTCGTTACACAAGTAAAGAACGGCGTTGTAATAGTAATATTTGCGCAGAATGTCTTTTATGACCCTAAGCGAACTGTCTTTGATCGATTTTTGCTTCAAAGATATTAACTGTAATATTTGTTTTTCGAGTTCCTCGTCGAAATTGCACTGCCAAATCAGATCTATCGAGACAAATTTACTTTCGTTATCCGCGACCCTGCGTGAGATGGCGCCCCAGCGACCACCCTCGCCGCCACCGGCTTCGTTTTCGTTAATAATTCGGGTATCGAAGTTTTTCGTTTTTCTTTCCAAATAAGACCAAAAATTTTCCTCCTCGCTATCGCACGCGTGTCTCTTTACTCCCATTTTTTGTAGTTCCTTTTCGCAAATATAGGAGGCGTGCAAATAACTAGTCGGAACTTCGACCCGGATCATATTTTCGTCGTCTATTAGAGTCGCGTTCTTACTAGCGCGTCTTCTCGACGTTATTCCATCGAATAGAGAAGAGGAGGACGCCGCATCCGCCGCCGCCGAGGCGGAATACGGATTACGTTTTCTCGGTGAGGTCGAGTTTAACAGCCGAAATTCTATTTCTTCGTTATTAGGCGCCGCGTCGTTCAATACCATATACAATGAACTTTTTTGGCTCTCGGACGACGCGAAACTAGAAAATTCTTTCGCGTATTCTCCGAGAACTTTATAAAAAGAGCCCGTAAAAATTTCGGAGTTGGAACAATCAGTATCCCTAGCCGTTTCAGCGTGCGCGAGTGGCGGCGCCGCCGCCGCTGCTGCTGCTGCTGCTGCTGCTGATGCGACGACTTCGTCGTGAGAATACGACGCGTTTTCCGGTATTTTCGGGTCTCGCTTTTTAGATATTTCGTATTCGCCTTCCCGCAACTTTTTAATACTATTCCTTTTAAAGTTGGTTTTCCTACCGAAAATTTCGCGAGCTTTTACGAAAATGTTAATTCTATTGTCCGTCAGAAACTTCGAAGCGAATGCTACCGAAAAGAAAAGAGGGGGCTGGGATGGCGGTGATGATTCCTTTTCGTCCATCGTCGACATTGTTTTCTTCACTTTCTTGCTTTGCGATGACTGGAAGAAAGAACGATCTCTGGAGGCGTACGATAACGCGGATCGTAGATTAAAATGAAAATTTTTTTTCTTCTCCCCGCCATCTTCGGGATAAATCGTGCAGTTTTCGTTGGATAAAAGGTTGTAGAGCAATTGGACGTTATCGACGTGCGCGGGAAAATCATCGACTCTCGTTCTTTTTCGCTCCCTTTCACCCTCGGTGCTTTTTATCTCAGTTTCTTTATAACTTTATTTTACGATTTTTTACGCGTTCTTCTTCGAGATTCAAATCTTTGATGGACTTCTCGTAATGTTTTGAATCCAAGAACTCGTTAGCGATCAAACTCATTTCCACCCTAATAGTGCCTTTTTCCCTCTTGGTAAGTGTTTCCTCTTTAACGAAAAAATCTTCGATTTTCTTTTCTACGTGATCTTTGAGCACCTCCATAATGATGATGATGATGATGATGATGATGACGATGTAACCGATAAAACAAAATATTATGGTTTGTAACGCTCGATTTATACGGTGAAAATTATCGTTTATTATAATAAATTTATTAAATTCTTTAATTTTTTTTAAAAATATTCGTTTCGTATTAATTCTAATCTAATAATTTTATCAGATTTATTATAATAATATTTTTTCTTACAGCTACTACCCCCTACCATGAAAAATGAAAATGATTTAGGAAATATAGAAGATTTTATATCTAAAAATTTATTCCGAAAGAGAAAGCCATTAGACCGGAGAGAAGAGAAAGAAGACGAAGAAGAAGAAACCAAACGGGAAGGCGTCAAAAAAAGTTATAAAGAAACTGAGATAAAAAGCACCGAGGGTGAAAGGGAGCGAAAAAGAACGAGAGTCGATGATTTTCCCGCGCGCGTCGATAACGTCCAATTGCTCTACAACCTTTTATCCAACGAAAACTGCACGATTTATCCCGAAGATGGCGGGGAGAAGAAAAAAAATTTTCATTTTAATCTACGATCCGCGTTATCGTACGCCTCCAGAGATCGTTCTTTCTTCCAGTCATCGCAAAGCAAGAAAGTGAAGAAAACAATGTCGACGATGGACGAAAAGGAATCATCACCGCCATCCCAGCCCCCTCTTTTCTTTTCGGTAGCATTCGCTTCGAAGTTTCTGACGGACAATAGAATTAACATTTTCGTAAAAGCTCGCGAACTTTTCGGTAGGAAAACCAACTTTAAAAGGAATAGTATTAAAAAGTTGCGGGAAGGCGAATACGAAATATCTAAAAAGCGAGACCCGAAAATACCGGAAAACGCGTCGTATTCTCACGACGAAGTCGTCGCATCAGCAGCAGCAGCAGCAGCAGCAGCGGCGGCGGCGCCGCCACTCGCGCACGCTGAAACGGCTAGGGATACTGATTGTTCCAACTCCGAAATTTTTACGGGCTCTTTTTATAAAGTTCTCGGAGAATACGCGAAAGAATTTTCTAGTTTCGCGTCGTCCGAGAGCCAAAAAAGTTCATTGTATATGGTATTGAACGACGCGGCGCCTAATAACGAAGAAATAGAATTTCGGCTGTTAAACTCGACCTCACCGAGAAAACGTAATCCGTATTCCGCCTCGGCGGCGGCGGATGCGGCGTCCTCCTCTTCTCTATTCGATGGAATAACGCCGAGAAGACGCGCTAGTAAGAACGCGACTCTAATAGACGACGAAAATATGATCCGGGTCGAAGTTCCGACTAGTTATTTGCACGCCTCCTATATTTGCGAAAAGGAACTACAAAAAATGGGAGTAAAGAGACACGCGTGCGATAGCGAGGAGGAAAATTTTTGGTCTTATTTGGAAAGAAAAACGAAAAACTTCGATACCCGAATTATTAACGAAAACGAAGCCGGTGGCGGCGAGGGTGGTCGCTGGGGCGCCATCTCACGCAGGGTCGCGGATAACGAAAGTAAATTTGTCTCGATAGATCTGATTTGGCAGTGCAATTTCGACGAGGAACTCGAAAAACAAATATTACAGTTAATATCTTTGAAGCAAAAATCGATCAAAGACAGTTCGCTTAGGGTCATAAAAGACATTCTGCGCAAATATTACTATTACAACGCCGTTCTTTACTTGTGTAACGAGATTGGCGGAAGAAGAGTAAACATTTTCCCTCCCGTTCCATGCAATTATTTAGCCCTGAAAATGTTCTTTTTCGCTCGAGGTTCTCACATAAGCAAACGAACGTTTTTTCATCAGCTGAATACCATAAATTATTACGTATTCCACGCTTTGCCGAAAGGGAGTTTCAATAGACTTCTCGCAGAAAATTTTTACGCCCGTGAATACGCCAGGAACAAAGATACCCTTAAGAAGGGCGGCGCGCAATTCGGGAAACCGAAAAAGAGCACTTTAGCCGCCGCGACGATCGTTAGCACTTTGAAATTTTTATTCATGACTATAAAAACGGGTCAAATGATACTCGCTTCCGGCGGCGATGGAAGGAAGAACGGCTGCCGCAGCACCCGCGACGACGAAACAATTAAAAGAAACTTACGTTTTCACTGCGCGCATTTGCTGTATTTGTATTTCGGAATGGTATATTTTTGTCGATGGTCCGACGTGAATCGCATTACTGTTAAATCGGCGATAGATTTGCTCTTCGGCCTGCCTTTCTATATCGATAGCAAAGCCATGTCCGATCACGTTGCACTCGACGATAAGACCGGAAAACAAGGCTCGTCCCACCTGAAGCAACGTTTCCCCCACGTTTTGGGCCTACCGACGCACGTTTTAAGCCTTCTTGGTTTCAACATCGTTGAATTAAATAAGCTTACGCGCTACGTATCTTCGGACAATAAGTACAACATCGGGTCGGTGATGTCACAAAAACTTATTTCTCGTATGATCGTCGACGACGAGAAAGCGAAATCGCGGATAATGGAGAGCGTGAGGGAGTATAACCAAAAATTGCATATCGTTATGGGTTTCGACGTTGGTTTGCCTCCCCCACCACCTCATAATTTGATGATGAACGTGTACGAAAACGATATTCCGAAGCGCGTGGAAAACCACTACGGATTCGACGCGATAAATTTATTCAAATCGCGAGCTATTACGACTATGTCGATGGTGAAAAATAATAATAGTAATAAACCTTACGAGCCACAACCGCAAGTGCCACCACGACTAAGATTTGAACGGCTGTTTTTTCCCGATCGGGTAAATAACGACGACTCGGAGATGTTCAAAAAACGTTGCACGGGGACCCGGTACTCTTTCAAAGACGATCGGTCGAGATATCCCTTTTATTACGAAGAGAGCGGGAATATAAATATGGGAGCCCCCGTTCCCTCGGATGTAGAAAATTTGTGGCTGCATTCGCCTTTTAACGAATTGTTTATAACGTTTAAGGAATCGTCGATCAGCGGCGACGGCGGTCGTCGTAGTGATGAGTCGTCTGGGAAGGTCTCTGTTCAGTATCGCATTTTGAATATCGGGGACTTGGCGTTTTACGCTCTGTATATTCTGGTCGGATACTGCAATTTTGATTTTGGGGATAACATTTTTCCGAATTCGTCTCGAGGTCAGGAAAAATTAATTAAAAATATGATTCTCTGCGATTTCGTGAATTTCGGAATCCCTAGATTTTCGGGACCGCCCGCTACCGAAGGTCGCGATGACAATACGAACGAAGATTTCGATAACTCCATTTTTTTAAAAAAACCTTTAAAAGACCGTATAGAAATTGCCAAGCTACATTTGATAACCAACTCGCACGAGCTGGCTCACATTTTCAGGGTGTCGGCTTTCAGCATGCTCGCCGACTCACTCCTCAAAACGGTTTCCGAAATCGGAAGCGATAGGAAATCGAAAAGCGCTTTCACGAAATACTTTAAACTCTTCGGAAGTATTCATCTAACCCACGGGCAGATGGATGTCACTTTTCGATATTTCAACGATCACGCTACGGTTCAGAGACTCCTTTCCGCAAAAAAGGGTATTTTTTCGACGAGGGAGCGCATCTCCATGCCCTCAAACGAGAGGCGACGAGAAGAAACGCTGAACGAGAAGGCTTTGAAGGTGACTAAAAACAATAATAATATTTCCCACGCCGCCGACGCCCACGAATCGGACCAACAAATTAAGGAAATGTTAAACAGCGTCATTTGGTACGTGAAACCCATCGAGCATCCGATGAAAGGCAGCATCAAAAACGGGGAGGCGGACAGCAGTCTCATATTTTCCCCGTCCGATTTCTCTATCAGTAGGGTGGGTCAAGACGGAAAATTCTGGGACATGATGTATTCAAATATTTTTTTTTTCGTCGACGACTTTACTTTAACCCCCATAGTCGTTTCCATCGAGAAGAAGAATCTCTTCAAAGCCAATATCGAAAACAACAACGAAAGAATAAATATTAGCGGTAGTAGCAGTAAAAACGAAAATATATTCGTAAACGAGAATTCGGGAGTGGTTTTGGCCGAGAAGGCGAAAGAATTATTAAAAGATAAAGCCGTTATCATATGCGAAAAATCAATTTTGCATAAAAATATGGTAAAAGACTTTAAATTCTAACTACGTAAGTGAATTGAGATGAGCAACGAAAAATAAAAAATAACAATATATCGATAATATCAAAACCGGTCGGTTTATTTATTTTTCCTTCTCGGCGTCGATAAATATGCGCATTTACGAGGTCGTCTGCGTTTATCGCATTTTTACGAATTGCGAGTTTTCTCGAAGCGCGAAACAGGGGGATGAAAAAACTATATTTTTATCCTAGAAGATGCTCGTAAACGGGTGGAATCGAAACTTAAAGTAATTTTGAAAGACACGGTCATCCAAAAGGCCATTTTTGTTTTTTTGAATCCGTCTTAAAGCGAAAGAGTAGTGGGGGACATCGATAAAGGGGGGGTAGGAGGAGGGAAAGAAGGTTATCGCTCCCGCTTTTTTATTTTTTCTATAGACTACTTTATTATTATTTTATTTTTATGTAATAATTTTTTATATTAAATAATATTTTTTATATTAAACGTAGGTTATAATCAAGTGCGAAGTCATACGGCGAATCACACGTATCAGCACACACGTATATCTCACGCTCTCGCGCGCAGGGTGAAAATAAAATAATGCTGTTGTTGCCGAGTGAGCCGTTCGATTCTACTTGAAATATCGTAGGATTGAAACAATAGTAAGTAAATCGAGTTTCTTTTTCGTTCAAGTTTGTCAAATACGCTCGTGCTCTAAGGAAGGAGCGGCGTTTAAGCCATTTATCCATGGCGTCGGTGAAAATCAACATCTACGAAGTCATCGGCCATAACGGTAAACCTCGCGATGCTATTCTCGAGTTTGCGTCATCGATATCTATTAGAGACGGATGGTCGAAGAAAAATAACATTACTTTGATTGAAGAAGGAAACGATTTTGTTCAATTTTCTCCGCCCGGATATTTGAGACCGCTTCTCGAGGACTACGACACCCACGGGTACTCCGTTTACGAGAAAATTTCTAAGATTTCCACGCTCAAAGAGTTCCTTTATTTTCGGATGGTTCCGGAATCTCTCGTATTTTCGCTAAAAATGAATCTGTTCAAATCGAATAAACGCCACGCATTGCGTCTGGAAATAGTTCAAAAAGGGAGCAATTTCGATCTAGAGGAACTTTTGAATAAAACATTTCGTCGTTGGCGTTCACGCATCGTTGAATCGTTGAAAGAATTATTCAGTTTCGACTCTACGAAAAAGTAATACTTTTCGAGAAGCGCAAAATGCACGAGGGCGTTTACATCATGACGCGAATGGTCAATCGTGGTTTTGCGATTCGAATGAAGAAATTGAAAAAAAGCTCTTCGAAGACCGGCGGAGGCGAAAGTCACGAATTGGATTTGATCAGATTGTATTCCGAATGCGCTGGGTTTATTTCTTCTATTCTCGATTTGTTCGGGTTGCCGCCGGGGCCGCTAGTTTCATCATCGGAATATAATTTATTCGAGGATCTGATATTACCTTCCAACGAGGTCTTAAGTCTCTTCGCGAACAGAACGGAGTTGGATTTTAGCGAATTCGACAAGCGCATTTTCGTTAACATAGTGGAGTCGTTGAAGACTAGAATATCCGAAATCCCGGAGGAGGAAATTTCCCAAAATCAGTGCGTCGTGACTTTCGATTCCACGATTCAAGAGCTCCTCCACCCTAGAGCGTCACTGCTCATGTTATTGGAATTGGGGAAATTACCATTTCTCGGGTACTTCCCCTTCACTGGTTTTCCGATATCGGCCGTGATAGACCGCGCCACTCAAGAAAACCCCTGGAAGCTTCGAGCGAAGCTAAGCGATAAAAAAAATATATACCCGATAGTGAGCCAAAAGATATTGAATAACACCGCTGCCGTCGCGCCATCAGCCTCCGCCGAGAAACAAAAAAAGGTCGCGTCACTGGACAAAACCACGAGATTCAACGCGGTGGTCCCGGTTTACTCTCCGAAGGTGGCGGATGCTCTTAAACCTCTTTTAAGGACCAAAGTATTCGCGTCGATCTGCACTTTCTGCGTTTACAAGAACCCGCGCGTGGTCCACGATGACGCCCATTTAGCCTCGCTCACGTGCGTAGGAATTCAGCTTATGCTCGAAGAACACCAGCTAGATTACGTTCGAAATCAATTGAAATGGGTTTGCGCGACGGCCCTCGCTTTCCTAGATCTCCCCCGTCACGAGGCGTACAAGAGGATGCTAATTTTATCCCCCGAATTGGCCTTGGGAACTGAGCGCAACGACGTTGGCTTCTTTTTCGATATCGTTTCGCAGAATTTGGGGAAACCCGTATTTACGGCGTATATATATCGCGACGAAATCGAAAAACGAGTGGCGCTTAGAATTTTCGAACTGCTGGTTAGAGAATTTGTCGATCGTCAGGTCGCTATATTACGATCGAGAGATCCTTTCGCGAACATTCAAAATTATTTCTTCTCCGTGATTTGGGAACTAGTCGACGACGAAGGAACGCGTTCGCTTTGTCACGGGCTGGGGGACTGTTCCCGTAAGTTGAGCGTCGATATAGCCAACGATTTTCGAAAGGAATTTTTCTACAAAATTAGAGACCCTAGAGAGGCGATAGAAAAATTTAAACGGTTTTCCGAAAGGTGTCGCAAATTCGAGGAAACGAAACTTTATTGCGCGCTAAAGGAAAAATTTGTGCTCGAATGGAAAAACGAAGAGAACATCGGCGACTTCAATTTGAAAGACCTTCGGTTTATCGCCACCGCTCGATTCAATTTGCCGGAAAAAGCTTTGAGTCGAATATTCCATTACAAAAACCTGTTTAGGTACGTTTATCATAGCTTACACGCTGGTCGAAGAGTCAAGTTAGAAGAAAAGGTGATTTCTTTCGAGGGCGCCTACTGGGGGATGGTTCGCGATATAAAAAGAGAATTGAAAAACCGCGTAATCGAAACTGTGATTTTTAATTTAAACGAATACCCGATCTGATGAAGCGAAGGAAAGTTTTTTATTCTCGGTTTAGTTTTTTGATCATCATCATCATCATCGTCATCATCATCATCAACCTGTTAATATAAATTTTTTTGGGTAAATCAAACATTTTTATCCCAGTAAAAAATTATTTTTATTACCAAAATGTACAATCATGAATAAATAATAAATGAATTCGAGTATAAATTTATGCGTATTTTTATTTATACCACCTTCATTATTTCTCGCGTTCTTTTATTTTATACTCGGCTAAATAAACGAGCCTATTAAAAAACGTAATATCGCCATAAATTGAAGGGTCTATTTTAAGGTGTGCGGGAGAAGATTGTTTCAAAGAATCCAAGTCCTCAAACAAAGCGTCTATGAGGGATCGGCGGGAGAAGAGGTTTTTCATCTTGTGGAATATCGCGCCGCCCCTAGTAAGTAATTTTAGGCAAATGCAAAAAATTGGAGAGCCTCGGGAGTCATTCGCGCTTATTAAAACTTTCTCGATGGGGAACCTCCTATTACAGAGATCGTTGCAAAAATGAGGGAGTAATGAAACCCCCTTCTCTTCCATTTCGCAAAAATGGTCGAAATTCAATTCGAGGGTATCTAAAGTTTGTCCGATTCCGAAAATGCGGTGAAGGTTAAAATTTTGGACGTTGGGTCGATCGAGAAAGACGGTTACTTTTCGAAGGCTTGGGAAGACCTCGAGGGTATGATACAAGTCATCGCAAAAATAAATTCTCAATTCCTCTAATTTTTCACTCAACGGTAGGGGTGGTGTATCTAGGTCGTTGGCGCTTTTTGCGTTTCTTAATACCAGATTTAAAGAAGAGTTCGCGTCACACCTAATTTCTAAACTTTCGAGGTTCGGAAAAGCCTTTAAAAAATTCATTTCTAGTTCTTTATTTATCAGTAATTCGTTCAAATTTCTCCACCTCCCGTAGTCCTCGTCGGGAACCATTTTCAACTTACGAACGTTCGTGAACTGAAAAGGTTTATTCACCTTCTCGTTAGCCCCGAAAATAACGTTAAAATCGCAGAAATTCGTCATCCTCAGTTCGACGAAACCGTTATTCTCTTCGGCCTTATTTTCCAGGACGTTGTGAAACTTTTTGACGTCCCACAGAGCTAGTATTTCTTTTCCGATGACGCTATGAAAAGAAAGGCATCGACACCCGTAATTATAAGAGCGCCTGAACGCGTCACTCATGACCGATGTTAATACCACGCGAATCCCGAGGCATAAATGACAAAACGGAATTTCGATCTCGCATCGTTTGTCCCCGAGATCCAGAAGCTCGTCGAATTTTTTGTCCAATATCGAGCAATCTTCTTTCAGATATTTGAAGCGTTTCTTACTCCCGGACCCCTCGGTAAACTTCCATTCGATCAACCTCTCGCCTTCGATATCAACCGCCACGATAAAGCTCAAAAAATTTTTGCCCACGCACTTCCTACAGGGCTCGTGCGTTTTAATGCTCTTTTTGGGAAACGAAGCGTGCTTAGGTAATAATTCCCTCTCTACCGAATAATCTATGATCAATTCTAGTTTCTCGGCATTCGTTTTAAAAATTAGAGATAATAGGCTATCGATATCGATGATGGTTGTGCGGTTTCGCCAGTATATTTTGATCGTTTTAACGTTCGTGGATAGCGGAAGGACTAGATATTGATCGATCTGATCGTTGTCTAAAACAAGTTCGTCTACGGTCTCGACATCGTGATCATCATCATCATCATCATCATCATCATCTTCTTCTCTAAGCGCGTTGGCGTCATCGGTGATTAAATCGTATCCTCGTTTGCTGGTAATTCTGTCCATTATTTTTTATATACGTAAGATAAGATAATCCCGGAATTAACCTCTGGAACACACGTACGCTCACGCGTAGGCGCTATCGTTGTTGAAATTTCAGAGACGACTAATGACCAAAAACTATTTTCTCTCTTGTTATGCTTTCGATTCATTTTTTAGGTCCGTTCTGCGATGAAAGGATAGCAAAACATCGCTTTAAATAAAACAATTACGCATCAAAAAATTATTTTTTTATTTAAAAAATATAGTATTATTTATAAAATCGTTCTCACTCGAGCCTCAATTGTGACCAAATGATGATAATGATGATATTTTATTATCGGATTTTTATAAATTTTTTCCATATTCGCGACTGACGTCACATATTGATTCTGTAATTATTCATCGATAGGTGAATAATTATAATTAAATTATTTAATAAAAAACATTTTTAAATATTTATATATTATTATTATTATCGATTTTCGATATGTATAAAAAGCGCGCGGCTGTTCGTGTGCAGCATTGCTCTTATCGACCACGATTGAATAAACATTCATTTATTATCAGAAACGAAGATAAAGAATCGTCATGGCGAACGTGGTAACCCTCAACATTTACGAAGTTGACCTAGGAGATAGAAAAATTCATTCAGTGGTCGAGTTCGCTTCCGAGATATCTATCGTGGATGAGCGAATCGTAGAGAATAGACTCGAATCCGTAACATTTCAACCCTCCGGATATCTACGGCCGATATTCGACGATCCTATATACAACACGCCATTGCCGATCGAAGAAAAGTGCAGCGCCATTTCATCGTTAGACGAATATTTATACTTTCAGTCGGACCCGGAAACTCTCGAATCGTCTCTGACGATGACGGCGGCGTTTAAATCGGGAGCAGCGCAACAACAGCAAGAGAATTACGATTTAAGCCCGCGTTTCGTCAGAAAAGGGAAATACGTGGATTTGGATATCCTTCGCAAAATGTTCGAACGATGGTCTTTCCACGCCAAAGAACGATTTCGATACCGTCTGGGAACGAAGGCGATGCGCTACGAGTTGCAGAAAATGGTACAAAGCGTACACGTTATGAATATCGTTGTCAAAGGAGTCGTCGACGTCGAAATGAAAGAATTGGGCTCTTTGCTCAGAGCGCCAGTTATAAGAAAGACGCTCGTCGAGGGAGATATTTATGAATTTCATTTGCGAAAAAGGCAGTATGAATGCAAGAAGCGCATTTGGTCGGTTTCGGAAATATTCGGGAGCAACAATATAGAAGGTGAGAAAAAACAGACGACATTCGCAGATTTCCTACTGCCTTCGAAAGACGATTCGAATTGGAATTCGTGCTACGGATCGATAGAAGAAGGGGAATTTAGCGAAAACATCAGGCGAGAATTCGATGAAGCCTGGAAATCTATAGTTCATAGGGTGCGCGAAATTCCCGAGAGGCAAATTTTGGAAAATCGGTGCCTCTTTACATTTCGTTCTACGCTTAAATATCTTCTCGACCGCTTTTTACACCTTATGTTAGAAACCGAAAAAATATGCATCTTCAAAAACTTTGATTTAATCGGCGTTCCGATCTTCGTCGACAGAAGATTTCAAGAATCCATTTGGAAGATGCGAGTAAAGCTGTGCGGAAAAGACGATACCTACCCATTCGTGAATTGTACGATGTTAGATTCCAAACTTAACAACGACGACGGCGATGAAGATTCTAGCATCGAACTCGAAAAAGGTCTCCATTTCAACGCCGTCGTTCCGGTGTTCACGCCCGAAGTGATAGATATTCTTAAGCCGCTTATCCAGACCGAATTCTTCACATCGCTCTGCTCCTACAGCGTTCTGAGGAATTCCAGAGTCAAGTATCCGTACATCCACTTAGCCGGGTTGTGGAGCGTTTGGCCCCTATTTATGAAATTGCAACCCTTAACAGAATGCACGCGAAGGATTCTGAATTGTATTAACGCTACCGCCGGTGCGCACTCGGATCAACCGCAATGGAAAGAGCGTGTGAAAGAAATTCTCTCGGCCCCATTGCTAAAAGAAAAAGAGCGCTTCCGAGGCGAAGATTTTATATCGCGGATGGAAAACCTGGTTATTCCGCTCTTTTTTATTTTTTTTCTTTGGAACGAGCTTTTAGAGCCTAGAAAAATCGAACTCCTAAACCGGCTAGTCCAAGAAATTGTCGACCGCGGAGTTTCAAAAGTAGTTCGCGAACGAGACTCGAAATACGCTCGAGTGTACTTCTTCACGGTCGGAGGAGGAAAAAGGGGGAACATTCCGCTCAGTCAGAAATTATTGAAGTACAATTGCGCCCTAGCCGAAAGAACCGTGGAGTATTTCCGAAAGGATTTCGATTATTATCTTGTCGACGAAAATAAAAGTAAATCGGTGGTTACGATCGACATTCTTAAAGAGTACTGCGAAACGTTTGAATACGACTTTGAGGATTTTATCGATCTGAATGAAGAATTATTATTCGACGTTAAAAACGAAGAGGATATCGGCGACTTTACTCTGAGGGATCTGATGCTCATCGTCGAGAGGGAACTGGGCCTACCTAAAGAAGAAGTATACGGCATATTTGATATCAGTACGTTGTTCAGATACCTTTACAGCAGCTTAAAAATCGACGAATTTTATCCGCGGGAAACATTAGAAGGAGGAGAAGATGTAATTAGGTTCGAACAGGTTTTCGAAAGAGTTTCATCTGTTATCGAAAAGGATTTGAAAAATATCGTAACCAATAATGCCGTCCATTTCTTTAAGAGTGTAGTTAATAATAAGAAAGAACCGGTACGGAACTCTTCGCCTATCTGTTAAGCGCTCGCTATTTCGATGCTTTTCTCTTCTTTTTACTTTATTTATTTTTTGAAAACACATTCTTCCTATTTAGGATAATTTCGTGTCTTGTAAAAGTTAATGATAATGTTTACCCCATTTTATTAAAATATATGCTGAGATATAATTATATGCCATATTTTTATTATTTATATTTTTTAGCGTATTGAAACAAACATTAGTAGTTACGCTGATTATTGTGAATAAGTGAATAATATGATTTTTCTTTAAAAATAATAATAAAGTTTTTCCTTTTTACTGGTTTCCATTTATTTCATTTTTTATAACCAAAAACGACCTATAGGGATCGGGCGACCTTTTAGGTATATAACTATCGCTTCAACCGATATAGTGATGTTTCGAAGGTAACTGATATGATATAAGTCAAAGGTCTAAGTATAAGTCGAAGGTCTAAGTGCTAGAATTTCTTAAATTTCTCAAAGAAAATAATACACAAAAATTTTTTAAGTCCAAATTTATTTTTCGGATTTTGCATTAGACATTCGACTTTATATCAGTTCCGATCAAAGGCGTCACTATATGACGTATAATCCGGATGAAGATAGTTTTTAGCTTAGGTTAACTGGTATTTGATAAAAGCGTTCAGCGACTTCTTCGAATTTCCGTAAGGCGACACTATATTATTAGTGGACGTTTTCGAAGGGACGGGCGAAAAACGACCTAGACGTTGAAATCGGGGTGACCGCTTTTAGGGTGTATAAACCATCGTTTGGAACAGATATAGTGTGACGTTATCGAAGGGAACTGACATAAGCCGAAGGTCTAAGTATAAGTCTCGAAGGTCTGAGTGCTAAGTCGAAGGTCTAAGTGCTTAAAAATCTAAGTGCGAAGTCGAAGGTCTAAGTATAAGTAGCAAAGGTCTAAGTATAAGTCAAAGGTCTAAGTAGTAATAAAAGTCTAAAGTGCTAATCGAAGGTATAAGTATGAAAAGTCGAAGGTCTAGTGCTAAGTCGAAAGGTCTAAGTGTAGAAGTCGAAGGTCTAGTGCTAAAATCTAAATTTTCAAAGAAAATAATACACAAAATTTTTTTAAGTCCAAATTATTTTTCGAATTGCACTTAGACTTCGACTTAATATCAGTTCCCGTCAGGCGTCCACTATATGACCGTCATAATCGGAATTGATCGGATCAGTTTGTAGCTAAGGTAACTGGTAATTCTGAAAGCGTTCAGCAAACTTCTTCGATTCCCGTAAGGCGACACTTAAACTATCACTTCAACCCCATATAGTGACGTCACAAACCTAACGTGATCGGGTGACGCTTTTTAGGTTGATAAACCATCGTTGAACCAGATATTAGGGACGTTTTAAGAATGGATACTGATACAGAGTCGAAGGTTTAGTATAAGTCGATAGGCTAAGGTGTTAAGAAATATATAATTTCTTCGAAAGAAAATATACACAAATTTTTTTTAAAGTCGAAATTATTTTTGGAATTTGCGCTTAGACCTTCGACTTATACTAGTTCCCTAAAGCGGCGTCCCTATAATGACGCAATAGATCGGTTTAAACGATAGTTTAGAGCTAAGATTAAAAATGGTATTTGAAAGCGTTTCAGCCGCTTTTGCGATTCCCGTAAGGCGACACTATATTATAGTGAGGTTTCGAAGGGAACCGAAAACGACCAAACGTGATCGGGCGACACCTTTTAGGCATAAACTATCGCTTCAACCCGATATAATGACGTTTTGAAGGTAACTGTGCTAAGTCGAAGGTCTAATATAAGTCGAAGGTCCTAAGTGCTAAAATCTAAAAAATCTCAAAGAAAATAATTTCACAAAAAATTTTAAAGTCGAAAATTATTTTTCGGATTTTGCACTTAGACTTTTCGCTTTATACCAAGTCCCTAATGCGGTTCACTATATGAAACTTTCCGAAGGGAGCTGATATATAAGTCGAAGGTCAAAGTGCGAAAATCTAAATTTCACTCCTTGGAAAATAAAGCTTAATAACGGAAAAAATTTATTTTGCACTATCTCCCGAAAAGTAAGAAGTAACGTTATTTCGTGCTTTCGCTTCGAGCGAGATTTGTATATTTACCGAAAAAATATTAATTTTAATTTATTTATTTTTTTAAATGCAATTATTCTTTTTTTAATTTAGTATCCCATAAAATACCATTTTCTTTATTAGATTATTTTTTAGGGTCACTAATTTAAAAAAAATTAAAATATTATTTTTCGGTAAATATACGAATCTCGCGCGAAGCGAAAGCACGAAATAACTATAAAAATATAGAATATCGATGATAAATATTAACAAATTTTTTAAATAAAATTGAATAAATATTTTTTTAATTCGCGCATTAATTAAAATATCGTCAAATAATCATAAAAAATGCCGCGTTGAGTCTTCACTTTATTCGCGCCCGTCTGATACTCGAGTGAGCAACGTACCGGCTTAGTGAAAATCTGGTCAAGCTCCAAAACGATTAGACATGGCTTCGCTGAAACTCTATATCTACGAGGTCGATCTTCGAGAAGACGAATCGGACGACGGCGTGGGCGAAGTCCACTCGGTCGTCCAATTCGCGTCAGCCATATTTTTTACGGCCATCAGCGGCAGCGAAGGCGTCGTCGATTCAAAATTATCCTATTATCATCGATTAAGGGGCAACGAGAACGACTATATCGAGTTCAATCAATGTGGATATTTACGACCGATCGTTGACGAAGACGACGACGACGAACAACCCTCCTCTTCCTCCTCCTGTTTCGATGAAAGGCGTCAGAGGATTTCTACGTTAGATGAATTCGTTTATTTTAGAATCGATCCCCAAACTCTGGAGTCGTCGCTGAGAATGACTTTATGGAAATCGGGAACGGAGTACGATTTGCGATTGGAAATCGTACAAAAAGGAAGAAACGCGGATTTCGATTTCCTTTTGGATAAAATGTTCGCGCGATGGTTTTATCACATCGAAAAACGAAACGGAAAATTTCCAACGGAGGAGGAACGGACCTCGAAGGATTACAAAATCCTAAAACTAAAAGAGGTTAAGAGCATTTACGTTATGAAGAAGCTGGTTCGAAACGTATACAAGAACGAAAAGGTGAAAATAAATCGTTCGTCGAGTAATCATCGATCGCCGGTCGGGCTCAAGATCGATTATTTCCGACTAAGAAGAGCGGTTTTTCGATGCCGAAAATTTATTTCTCGCAGAAAACCCTTCGTGGAGGTTCCAAAGAAGCGGGTCGAAGAAGACGAAGAAGAAAACGACTACGTAAATTTCATGTTGCCTTCCAACATAAGGTACGAAAGTCAAGTTGTTCGTCGATTCCGCAAACCGATTGAATGGAAATTCGACGAAGTCGACAAGAACGAATTCGCCGAGAAACTAGAGTCCGCCCTCGCGAGTTTGAGAGGCGTTTCCGAGGACGAAATTCGCAAAAACCGGTGCGCTATAACGTTCGAGTCGACGATCGAGGATCTTCTCGACGAGCGTTTGCTCGATTTGATAGATCTCGGGAAGGTCCCCCTCTTTCAGTGCTTCGCCTTTACCGGCATCCCGATACGAATCGAGGGAAGAACCTTTCATCGCGAAATAGAATTGTGGAAATTACGCTTTAAAATTAGCGACACGAGCAACGTCTTCCAGCTAGTTAGTCAAACGTCGCTGAATTCCAAGTGTGAAAATTCTATTTTTCATCAACTACTTCCCCACGACGTCCAGAATGCGGAATCGAGTTGCGCCGCTCTAGGCGCGAATGTCAAATTTAACTCCGTGGTGCCGATCTTCGAACCGGATATCGCGGAAATTTTGAAACCGCTCTCGCAAACTAACGTCTTCTCCGAGCTTATCACCTTTTGCGTCCTACGATGCCCGAGGGAGGTTTATCCGGACGCCCATTTCGTGTCGCTAAATTCATTGTGGATGCAGGTAATAAAAACCGAGGACGCCGTGCGACTCGATTACGTTCGAGGCAGACTGAGAGCGATATGCGCCACCGCAAGGATGTACATGCATCAAGCTCGTTACGTCGCGTTCAAAGAGCGTTTGATCGCTTCGCCGGAGTTGGCCCTGCGAGAAAAGTGTAACCCTTTCCACGAAATTTCCGAAAATCTAGTAAAAGCGTTACTCTTCTGCTACGTTTATCGACTCGACATACCGGATAAAAAGAAAGTGGAAATTATAAAGTCGTTGGCTCGAGAGTTCATCGGCCGGGCCATTAAGGTGTTGAAAGAACGATGGAATTGGAGTTACCGAAACATGTTGTTATTCCTCTTCACGAAACAAGCGCCGTTACCCTTCGACGATGATGCTGCTACTGCTGCTGATGGTGCTACTGTTGCTGGCACGCCGACCGACAGCATCGCCGGATTCAAGAAATGTTGCCGCCGGCTAGGAGAAAATTTAGCGAAACAATTCGCCAAAGAAAAAAAATATTATCACCATTATCGAGACGAAGGAGACTCGGAGACCGACGAGGAAGTTTTGAAAGCCTATTGCGGTGCGCGCATGCCCCGCGTCGATCTCGACAATTTTGTTCAACTCAACGAAAAGGAGCTGCTCAGTTTCAAAGACGTCGAGCGAATCGGCGACTTCACGCTGATCGACCTCAAAAATTTGGCCGTGAGGCACTTAAATTTAACAGAACGCGACGTCGGAAATATTTTTGACTCCAACAGTTTATTCGTCGACTCGTATTACGGAATGAAAAACGCTTACGAACTTTTTTATAAAGGAAATAGCCAATCGACGACGGATGACGTAATGTCGTACGATCAGGTTTACGCGCTCGTGCGTGAGAAAATATCAGCAGAATTCGAAAGGTCCGTGTGCTACGCGACCGTTAAATACGCGAAAAGCGAGCCCGTCGACGAAATCGATACCCTTATTCCGAGATTCATAGAGGCGTTAAGGTCGATGGCGACGTAATAGTAATTGCAATTATGGCCCGTAAGTTTTTTGTTTTTTTTTCGCACACGCTCACTTAGGGGCTTCTCAGAAGTAATGTAAGTACGAGCCAGAAATTTTTATTATTAATTTTTGTTTCTGCGTGTGTGACTAAGCTATTTAAATTTTTAGATAACGGGGAAAATGAAGAATATTATTATAACGTTATATTTAAAAAATCAAAAATGAATTCAAAAGAAAATTTAACTTTAATCATCGATAATAATTATAATAATAGTAATTATAATAAATACTAATAATTTTAGTCGATCAAAAACCATTTTCTTCATCGGACGAGTTTTTATTAAGAGCGATATATCAGAGATAATAACAACCACTACGATGCCAACAGCTAGAACAATAGCCTTCTTCAGTTTTTTCGTTATATGTTGCAGCTTACCGCCGTCTGCGAATGGCGAAGACACGGATTTGGAGCGAGATGGTAAATCCGGTGCATTGAAGAATTCGACGAATTTTGAGGAAATTAATAATTTTTTCAAGAATGTCGACAACTATTTTAGAAACATGGATTTGAATATGCAGATAGTGGTGGGTTTTGTCGTCGCGCTGATACTGCTTTTAATAATCGCGGTGATGGTTGCTTGTTTCATCTATAAGAAGAGAAAAACGTGAATATGTTTTTTGGTGGAAAAATATCGTCAAAACTATCCCTTTTTTATAGGACTAACATTATATCAATCTGGTGTCTTTTGGAAAAATGCAAGCTTTTTATGTTAACGAAATAAATTATTTTTTTTCCGAAAATCGTTGTTTTTTTATTTTATCCTTATATCAGGTCGACAATATAGAAAATATTTCTCCTTTTTTTGAACAATAAACGACACCTTCATCGGAAATGAAAATAATGTGCAAAATGGCGTACGGGAGAAATTAATATCGGTGTTATAATTAATCGTAATAAAAATACCAAGTGTTTGTGTATTGTTGATTTTTAATAGTAAAAAATAAAATTTCAATAACAAAATAAAAACTAATAGTAAACATAAAATAATAGTAATAAATCTCAGTCAGATTTTCCATCTTTTTCCAATTGAAAAAAATACGTTTCGAAGCCAGCTATTCGGCGACCGAATAATCTTCTACCATCTTCTTCTATTATTATTAATTACAAACATTCACTCCGATGAAGGACCGCGCCTCTGCCGCCCCCGCCATCATCGCTGCTGCTCCTCTGGATCACAACGCACTCCTTGAAGAATTTAGGAAGTTGAGACGCGGGCAAAAATGTCGGCGGAAGAGATATTTCAACGACGCCTAGAGAAATTATTTGTTTAGTGTATTCCGAGACGAAATCGATCACGGAGACGAACGCATATCGGCCCGTTTCATCAGAGAAAAGTTGGGCGATAAAGTAATCGAATTTTACACGGCGAGGTCTTCATTCGCGAAAACTGAGAGTAGGGCCGTAAACAGAATAAAAAGCGCGATAAGATCGAGAATTCGATCGATTAATAGAAGGAGGAGAAAATATATAAACGATACTCTCGATGCAGGGTCCACCGGAGCTAAACTCGCTAATATTTGCGAAGCGGAGAAAGAAAGAGAAATGCCCTTTGCTAGTTTTCAGAATATAAAAAATAAAATATGTAACGGCGCATCTAGCGTTTTCAAGTCGATAATTTTTTCATCGTCACATTAAATCATTAAAAAGATTATTATTAAAAAAACCTTATTCGAAACGAGTGCGCGCAATAAATAAAAAAAGGTCTCGTTAATGCCTTTCTCTTTAATTTAATTTTCATTTTTGCTCGAACTCTCGAAATAATATTCGATGAAATAAAACGTACATCGGGCTGACTGAGAAATTATTTTTATAACCCATCCGAGAATGTTCCGAGAGTCTCGAGTGTAGTTTTTTCTAACTTAGATTTGGAAGTTATGGTAAATTATAAAATAATAATAATAACGGTTCAAAATGTGAGTACGAGTCACCGCGGGAAATTAAAACCTCCAATCTCATTTATTGTAAGCGTTTATTTATAAAAACTTTATCTATATATGTTTATAAAGCATACACAGTATAAATATAAGGGCAAAAAAATTAAAAGTTATCATTATGCGAGTAATTTCGTCGTTCCATTTTCTCATCGATCGACTAGAGCTCTTCTCCAATAGCATTCGCTTAATGTTTTCGATATCGTCTTTGATAAGATCGACGTTTTCCATTTTTTTCTCGAGCTTCCCCATTGTTCGCGACATATTTTTCATGCTTTCACCGTAGTTTTCGCCAAGACTCTTCACTCCCTCTTCGTATTTTCGGATAAGATTTTTCACGCCATCGTCGTATTTCTCGCTAAGATTAAGCACGGCTTCGTTGCATTGCTTGCTGAGGTTATCCTCGATTTCGCTCAACGTTTTCATATCGTCCGTATTCGGCTCGATTAACTTTTCCATTCTGTGGTCAGTTGGTCGGTTTAAGCGCTGATGATTCCTTTTTTCGCGGCGAGATCTTCAGATATGCGTAATCGGCTGGATCTTCGTGATTATATACGTATACGATATTTTTTTATTACACACTCATTTAAAAATAAATTGTTATTTTTTAAAAACATTATTAAATATTCGATAAAATAAAATACCGATCGATTTAATCAATTCTTTATCTTTAATATCAATTCTTTATAGACTTTGCTTCTGTAATTATTTTTTTTGGCTTCCCTCGAAAAAAAACTCGCTTAAGGAACGAAAAATTTATTTTGCACCATCTTCCGAGAAGGAAAAAGTAACGTTATTTCGTGCACCGATCGAAGCGTAAGAGGGGACCCTTAAGATTTTTATAGTTTAGTCTCCCTTAAATTCAAATTTCTACGCTAAATAATTTTTGGAGGTAACTAAATTTCGTCGTTAAGGCAGAAACTCTAACGTTAGTTCTTTTATATCGCAGAAGAAAAAAAAATTTCAATTTTTTTTTAGGTAAATATATTTCTTCGTAATTCTAACTTAGACCTTCGACCTATGTTACTTCCCGGAAACCGACAATAAATGACGTTTTAATGGGTATGACAATAATATAATACTAAATTAAAATTAAAAATTGTAGAATAAAAAAAGATCTCATCATAAAATAAATAAACATTTTATTATCAGAAAACATTTCTTTATGTATCCATCGTTAAACATAATAATGAAAAATAAATTTTAAACTAAACGTTCATTTTCAGCTTCAGCCGAGCTCGTAATCTTGATTAATTTTGGTAGCTGGTCGAACTCGTTTTCTTTACTTCTTCTTTTCATCTTAAAACAACACGGCAACGACATTCCTAAAAGACATCCGATAACGAGAGTAACTGCAGCTATTATAATTATTCTGTTACACTTTCCTTCGCACGAACCGTCTTCATTACCTATCTTAGATGTTAAATGCCGTTTGTCGAATATTAAGGAGCTCCGGGTATCGGAGTTACCTCCTCGGGTCTTCTCCTGCGTATGTGTGAGGAGCTTTTCTTCCGGCGTAAAACCGATTCTTCTCTGGGTCGTAAAACCGTCGTCACCGTGATCGTAATCTTCTTCATTTTTTATTCTATCGCGCGTTGTAGACGTCAGATCATTTTCATCGAACGAAACTAAGGTACTCGAGGCATCTGGCTGTTCCCCATAGGCCTTCTCGGTCGTCGTGGCGGGCTTATTTTCGTGTTTTTTTGACGTTGAATCGATAATTCCTTCAACCTCGGTAGTCGCGATGTCGTCGTCGTCGTTCTCGCCAACGGTCGTCAGCCGAATAGGTAAAACCTCTTCTCCCTTTTGCTCTCTTCGCGTAAGTGCTTGAACATCGAAGCAAAAGGTCGTACAATTTCCAATTATATAAAACCCACAATATGTAGCTTCTTTTGAATCGTACTCGTATACGCGATCGAATCTAGCCGTCTCTTTCACCGAAATGTTCATATTTTCATCCTTCCCAAAAATAAATGAAGACTCAAATATTTCTACCGTGTAGGGAAGATATTCGAATATCACCTCTGTGGAATCCAAATTGCTTTCGACGGTATATTCAACCGTGATATTACCTTTACGCGAATCATTTTTGTCAACCGGGATCTTGAAAGTAACTCCCTCAACCCGGGTTTGTCGGATATCGGCAGGGATAAGTTTTTCGGACTCGCCGCAGCTTCCATTTACGAATACGGAGAGGGGTACAATTTTTACCCCGCCGTATGATTCGCAAGGATCTTCTCCCGTTATTAGAAAATATAATATTGTGCCGTGCGTGTCTTTGTCTTTGTGATGATAATACGATTTGTTAGCTTCTTTTAAATGAACGCATGTTGTCGTCGTGTCGTAGTATTCTTCAACACCCCCGTATTTCGTTACCTCAACGACGCTCGATAGATAAAATGGGAATGCCAAGAAGATAATGGTTTTGAATCCCATCGCTTCGCCGTAGTAGATGTGTCGCTAGAAACCTTTTGCCGGGCGTTTTTATTTAAACGCTTTGTCTATAATCGAATCGTTTATTCATTTTCCTTTTATTTTTTAAAATTATGAATTTAATTAATAAAAATTTATACCTAATATATATATATAATATTTTTCATATCTAATTTTTTTTATTTTTATCTAATAAAATAAAATGATCGATCGAAAATTTCGTCTTTTGGACATAATAACCCAAATTTTTAATACCCAATTTATTCGTTAATAAAATCTCAAAAATCTCAGAAAAAAGTTTGTGAAATTATTTTTCCAATTTTTTAAATGCGTTTGGATATATAATAATTGTCCGTTTTCTGGGCGATTCATCGTTAATCGAAAACAAGGTTTTCTCTAATTAACTAATATTCGAATGATTTTAAAGACAGAATGAGTGAAATAAAACATATATAAAAGGCTCTATTTTACTTATAAAATAAAGTACTTTATTATGATGATTTGGTATTAAAGAATTTATATTACAAAAAAATATATATTTAGGGTTGGACATTTTATCATTTTTACAAATGCATACGCATATATTACTATTTTTTTTAGTTTAATATTCTATCTATTTTTTTTCTTCTTCGTCCTCTTTTTTTTCTTCTAATGCACTATTCATTATGCATGCAACAGCTTTAAAAAGTTTGTTAATAAATTCATGAGAGTCAAAAGATGGAAAAACCAGGTAAAATGTTTTTGGTTTGGGATCTGGATATTTGTTTAAAAACTCAAAAAAGGAATCAGCTGTAAAAAACAAAATACCGCCTTGGAACCATAAGTGTCTACCATAGATTGTATTTTTCCTTCGGATCCGGTATTTGTTGCTATCAGTTGATTTAAAATCATCTGGGAAACCGCGCACTCCTAAAAAGTCATATTGTTTTATATTCCATCGGATGATGGGATTTCCACATATATCGGTCATAGTTACAATAATTTTTTGGAAAAGTTGATCGATGGTTGCTTTGTGGTAAAGATTATCGCATTCGGTATAGTGTTTTATAACTCTTTGTTCCATTTGTTCATTTAACATACGAAGATCAAAATTAAACTCTAGATCTCTTTTCAAAAAACGAGTAATTTTCAAAAGATTATAAATTCTGCAAGGAGTAATGTATTCGTAACCAAAGAGCACCACGACTTTTTCTAGATTTGGAGATACCTGACAAATATCATATAAAACACCAGAGAAAACCATCTTTAATTCTCCCAAATTTTTAAAAATTGCTTTATTTTCTTCAACTGATATCATTTTGTATTCATCGCTACTTTGCCGGAAAGCTGTGCTTGCGAAATTCTTTATTTTGATTTCCAAGTAAGTCAAGTTCGGAAAAACCTCGACGATTTTATTACTCAAATAGCCACATTTACAATCTCGACTATATCTCTCTATACCGTCGTATGATAATTTCAATACGTAAACATCGGGAAAATGTAAAGGAGAAAGGGTATCATCTAAATATCGGTCGTTTTGAAGGATGGCATTAAACTGACATATATTTCCTATTTTCAATTCCAAGGAACCATCTACCTTTTTAATTCTCTTTCGCAATCGGCTTCTAAAGATTTCCGAATCCCAAGAATCAATTATTTTTTTTGATAGGCGCTTGGGCCATGATATATCCGTATGTAAATGGCACTTTGTTCGACAACCATGGATGGGTTGTGTCATTAAAAGACTCAACACTGCATATAGTCCTTTGCATGAGAGGCAGAACGGTATTTTCATCTCATTTCTTTCATAATCTTTGGTTAAAAATTCATCAAATTTAGTTTTCAACATTCTTAGCAAACGAAAGAATATGCTTGTGATATTTCCGTATTTTGCCGCTTCTTCATCTTCTTTTTCTTTCATCTTCGAAAAATTCACAAAATTTTCGACTGTTGGTGGATTTTCACTGATGTCGCATTCGAATATTCTTCTGTTGTCGATTTCTACCGCCACTATTAAATTAGTTAATTTTTTGTTAGAACAATTATTGTCGGATTTATCAGTAGGTGAGTCCATAAGCCAATTATTGTCGTATTTGGGAAATATATCCTCTTCCGACGAAAAACAGAAAATCAATTCTAGTATTTCCACCTCGGTTTTTGCAGCCAATAGTTGTAAACTAGCCATTTCAACAGCAGTTCTTTCGCGTCCATGGTTTAAGCGAACTCCAATTTTTCGTAAGTTAAATATTGATGAGATTCCCATAATTTCCTCTATGTTGTTATATTCCACAATTATTTCGTTTAACGAAGGGAGATTTTTGAAAGCGTTTCTATTGATAGAAGCATTCGCTATATCATTTGTAATATCAGCTTGGTTTCTTTTATGAGTCAGTCTCTGATTGTATTTCTTAAATTTATCCTTTGGCGACATGGGCATATTATTTTTAGAGAAACTAAATTTGGAAACAAGATAGAAATATTTTTCATAATTTCGAGAAAGTCGTCGTGTTCGAGAAGGCTAGTTGTCTTAATAATAATTTCTAATTTCAAGATACGAAATAAAGAATGGTGATGTTTTTCTTTCAGTAAGTTCGTTAATTTTATAAAGGTTTCATACCGGTCTAAATAAAAAATCAGAGATCTTAAACTTTTGTATTCGGAACCCATTGTCCTAATAACTTGGACTGTTTTAGCAGCCGCGGAATCACCGTAGTTTATATTTTTCGTCGTGACCATATACTCGGTCAATGTCAGGGATATTGATTCGGTCGCCTTGTACGGATTTTTAATGGCGTTTTTTAGAAAGGCTAGAAATATCGTCGAGGTTTTATCCCCGTCGTCCGAATCCAATAGCGAAAAGAGCAGGTCGAAATTTAATTCTTTCAACCCATGTTTTTCAACAAAATAATTCATAATCAAATCGCAGCTCAGCGCGAATTTTCTCGAATCCGAAACATTGTTGTATAAATCTAAGAAGGAGAATGTTGCGAAAACAGCGTTGATCGCTAAATTTTGCAGTTTTTTCACGTTCTTCTTACTTTCCTTCTTCTCCATATCGAGTTATTCGTCGTCGAATTCGGATGTAAATAAAAGGATTAAGGTGACGCAGTAGTATTTTTTCAACGAAATCAATCGTAATACCAATGAATGTAAAACCCTTCTACGGTATAACTAAAGATTCTTTAAATCCACGGGCGCTGGTCGACTGGTATTATTCGAGGAATGGACGGTAGACTCACATTCGTGGAAATGCGATATAAACGACGTTTTACAACGATGCCACGTTACCTAATGATAAAATATATAATATTTTGAGCCTCTTTTATAGGCGAGAAATAAAAATTATATCAGTTGAATTTTTTTATTCATTTTATTTTTTAAAAAATAAAATTTATTATTATTTTCAATTAAGCAAATATAATATAGATAAACAACGAGATCAAACATTCGCTCGCATCAGGTAACTCTGATGTTTTTAAAAATATTCCATCTCCCTTTTATAACTAAGAAATGTTTCTAACAAAATATTTCGGGTTGGAAATTTTAAACGCTCCCTCTATAATCGACTCGTTTATTCATCATTTTCCTTTTCATTTTCCTTTTATTTTTTAAAATCGATTTAATAATAATATTTTATATCTAAAATATATAATATTTTTTTATATCTAATTTTTTTATTTTTATTTTTTATTTTTATCTAATAAAATAAAATGATCGATCGAAAAATTTCGTCTTTTGGACATAATAACCCAGGTTTTTAATACTATTCGTTAATAAAAGGATTCGAGAAGTCTCAGAAAAAAGTTGGTGAAATTAGTTTTCAAATTTTTGAATACATATTATTTGTGCTGTTTAATATGCGATTCACGTTGATCGAAAACAATTAACTAATATGTTAAAGATTTTAACGCCAGGATGGGTGAAATAAAACATGTATAACACGCTATGTTTTACCTATAAAATAAAGTACTTTATTAAGATGATTTGGTAATAAAGAATTATCAATACAAAAAAAATGTTTAGGGGTTGGATATTTTATCATTTTTACAAATGAATACGCTCATATTACTATTTAAGTTTAAAATTCTTTCTATTTTTTTCCTTCTTCTTCCTCCTCCTCTTTTCTTCTAATGCACTATTCATTATACGTCCAACAGCTTCAAAAAGTTTGTTAATAAATACATGACAGTTAAAAGATGGAAAAAACAAGTAAAATGTTTTTGGTTTTGGATCTCGATATTTGTTTAAAAACTCAAAAAAGGAACAAGCGGTAACAAACAAAATACCGTTCTTGAACCATAAGTGTCTACCATAGATTGTAGTTTTCCTTTGGATCCGGTATTTGTTACCATCAGTTAATTCAAAATCATCTGGGAAACCGCGCACTCCTGAAAAGTCATATTGTACTATATTCCATCGGATGGTGGGATTTCCACAAATATCGGTTATAGTTATAATAAGTTTTTTGAAAAGTTGATCGATAGTTGCTATGTGGTCAAGATTATCGCATTCGGGATAGTATTTTATATTTTTTTGTTCCATTTGTTCATTTAACATACGAAGATCAAAATTAAATTCTAGTCCTCTTTTCAAAAAACGAGTAATTTTCAAAAGATTATAAATTCTGCAAGGAGTAATTTCTTCGTAACCGAAGAGCACCACGACTTTCTCTAGATTTGGAGACACCTGACAAATATCATATAAAACACCAGAAAAATCAATGTTTAATTCTACCAAATTTTAAAAAACTTGCTTTATTTTCTTCAACTGATATCATTTTGTATTCATCGCTACTTTGCCGGAAAGCTGTGCTTGCGAAATTCTTTATTTTGATTTCCAAGTAAGTCAAGTTGGGAAAAACCTCGACGATTTTATCACTCAAATAGCCACATTTACAATCTCCACTATATCTCCCTATACGGTCGTATGATAATTTCAATACGTAAACATCGGGAAAATGCAAAGGAGAAAGGGTATCATCTAAAGATCGGTCGTTTTGAAGGATGGCATTAAACTGACATATATTTCCTATGTTCAATTCCAAGGAACCATCTACGTTTTTAATACTCTTCCGCAATCGGCTTCTAAAGATTTCCGAATCCCAAGAATCAATTATTTTTTTTGATAGGCGCTTGGGCCATGATATACCCGTATGTAAATGGCACTTTGTTCGACGACCCTGGATGGGTAATGTCGTTAAAAGATCCAACACTGCAGATAGTCCTTCGCATGAGAGGCAGAACGGTATTTTCATCTCATTTCTTTCATAATCTTTGGTTAAAAATTCATCAAATTTAGTTTCCAACATTCTTAGAAAACGAAAGAAATTGCTTGTGGTAATTCCATATTTTGCCGCTTTTTCTTCTTCTTTTTCATTCACCTTTGGAAAATTCACGGAATTTTCGACTGTTGGTGGATTTTCACTGATGTCGCATTCGAATATTCTTCTGTTGTCGATTTCTACCGCCACAATTAAATTAGTTAATTTTTTGTTAGAACAATTATTGTCGCATTTATCAGTATGTGAGTCTATAAGCCAATTATTGTCATATTTGGGAAATATATCCTCTTCCGACGAAAAACAGAAAATTAATTCTAGTATTTTCACCTCGGTTTTTGCAGCCAATAGTTGTAAACTAGCCGTTTCAACAGCAGTTCTTTCGCGTCCATGGTTTAAGCGAACTCCAATTTTTTGTAAGTTAAATATTGATGAGATTCCCATAATTTCCTCTATATTGTTATATTCCACAATTAATTCGTTTAACGAAGGGAGATTTTTGAAAGCGTTTCTATTGATAGAAGCATTCGCTATATCATTTGTAATATCAGCTTTGGTTTCTTTCATGAAACGTCAGTTCTGAATTTGATTATTTCTTAACACTTTCTATCCACCTTCACACGGCAGACCATGCTGAGCATATGTTCTAACCGAGAAAGACTAACAAATTTAACGAGCACAACACACCAAGCGACTCAGAAATAAACCTCTTCTTCCATAATTTCGAGAAATAACCTCGTACTGGTCGAAAGAAAGGCCTTAGTGTCCTTAGTAAATAATATTCTTAATTTCAAAGCATACGACACAATAAAGAATGTTTGATGTTTTTCTTTCATTAACGTTCGTTAAATTTAATGAGTTTCATAACCACAAGACTCCTAAATAAACAAAATCAGAACCGACATCCATTACAAGCCTCTCTATCGTATCGAAGAACCACCATCATAGTCACCACCTAAACTTACTTCAAGAGACCTGTACTTCTAGCAAGCCACGGAATCAAACCAGAATAAGATATTAAACTTATCGCTCACAGCAATACCAACTATACCTGTCGTGTCAACTGTCAGGACGAGATTGATTCGACCCCCGTCAGCACCAACCTAGTAGAGAACGGCAATTTCTAATTGGTCGTTTTCAGAAAGCTAGGAAATATCGTCGAGGTTCTTTTATCTCCGTCGTCACCGAATCCAATAGAGAAAGAGAGCAGGCTCGAATTTAAATATCTTCCTCAACCCATATGATCTTTCTATAACCATAACACAAAACCTCACTTAACGTCAAATCGACAAGCTCCCAGGCTCGCGCTAATTTTCTCGCATCCGATACATTGTTGTATAAATACAAAGAAGGATACCATGTACCTTCCGAAAAAACAAGCGGTTGAGAATACACAGAGACAAAACTCTCTGCAAGGAGTCTAATCTCTCCAAACGTATTCTTCCATTACTTCTTACTCTCCATATCGAGTCTACTTCGCTACCAAACGATCGAATTCGCCGGCGATGTATAACAAAAAAGGCTTAGCGAAACAGTACAAGCTAGTTATCTTTCAATTCAACGAACAATCCAATCGTAAATACCAACTGAATGGAGCGTAACAAAACCCCTGCTCGGCCTATAACTAAAGATTCTATAATTCCACGGGCGCTAGTCGACTGGTATTATTCGAGGAATGTACGTAGACTCACATTCGTGGAAATGCGATATAAACGACGTTTTACAACAATGCCACGTTACCTAATGATAAAATATATAATATTTTGAGCCTCTTTTATAGGCGAGAAATAAAAATTAAATCACTTGAATTTTTTATTTATTTTATTTTTTAAAAAACAAAATTTATTATTATTTTCAATTAAACGAATATAATATAGATAAACAACGAGATCAAACATTCGCTCGCATCAGAGAACTCTGATGTTTTTAAAAATATTCCGTCTCCCTTTTATACTAAGAAATGTTTCTAGCAAAATATTTCGGGTTGGAAATTTTGTATATTTACGGTTACCGATTTCTGGAAAAGATAGGGGAAAAATGTTTGCTTTTGGAACTCGATATTTTTCTAAAAATTTAAAAAAAGAACCAAGTATATAAAAAAATACCATCTTTTAACCACAAATGACCATCGTAGAAACTTTTTTATTTCGACAATGTATTTATGCCTATCAATTATCTGGGAACCAAATATCACCATTGAATCATATATTCCATTGGATAAGTGGAAATACCATGAACATTGGTCATAGGTCTAAGTGCGAAAGTTTAAAAAATCCGAAAGAAAAAACTTCAAATTTTTTTTTGTAAATTAAAATACTTTTTCGAAATTTTGACTTTAAAAATTTTTTTGTGAACTATTTTCTTTGAAATTTTTTAGATTTTAGCACCTAGACCTTCGACTTATATCAGTTTGCTTCGAAACGTCACTAGGTCTGGTTGAAGCAATAGGTTATACCTAAAAAGTATCGCGCGATCACATTAGGTCGTTTTCCGGTTCCTTTCGACCACCGTATGATTCGCAAGGATCTTCTCCCGTTATTAGAAAATACAATATTGTGCCGTGCGTGTCTTTGTCTTTGTGATGATAATACGATTTGTTAGCTTCTTTTAAATGAACGCATGTTGTCGTTGTATCGTAGTATTCTTCAACACCTCCGTATTTCGTGACCTCAACGACGCTTGATAGATATAATCGAAAACAAGGTTTTCTCTAATTAACTAATGTTCGAATGATTTTAAAGACAGGATGAGTGAAATAAAACATTTATAATATGCTCTATTTTACTTATAAAATAAAGTACTTTATTCATGTAATATGCGTATTACAGACATTAAAATAACACAACAAAACAATTACTTAGAGTGGCCCATTTTTCTCATATATATTACCAAATGATATACGCACCAATAACACACACATTATATTTTTGTTTTCTAGTTTAACAAAATTCCTTTCTATTTATTTTTCCTTTCTCTTGCGATCCTACTTATCCTATTGCTTCCCATGAGAATGTCAACTACGCACTCTATACATAGCACAACAAGCCTTCTCAACAAATAGTCTTGTTAATACAAACTCATAGCAGTACACCAACAAGATGGAAAAAAAAACCAAGTAAAATGTTTTGGGTTTGGAATCTGGATATTTGTTTAAAAACTCAAAAAAGGAATCATGGGTAAAAAACAAAATACCGCCTTGGAACCATTGGTGTCTACCATAGATTGTATTTTTCCATTTGATCCGGTATTTGTTGCTAACGGTTGATTCACAATCATCTGGGAAACCGCGCACTCCTGAAAAGTCATATTGTTCTATATTCCATCGGATGATGGGACTTCCACTAATATCGGTCATAGTTACAATAATTTTTTGGAAAAGTTGATCGATGGTTGTTTTGTGGTCAAGATTATCGCATTCGGTATAGTATTTTATAACTTTTTGTTCAATTTGTTCATTTAACATACGAAGATCAAAATTAAATTCTAATCCTCTTTTCAAAAAACGAGTAATTTTCAAAAGATTATAAATTCTGCAAGCAGAAATGTATTCGTAACCGAAGACCACCACGACTTTTTCTAGATTTGGAGACACCTGACAAATATCAAATAAAACACCAGAGAAAACCATCTTTAATTCTCCCAAATTTTTAAAAATTGCTTTATTTTCTTCAACTGATATCATTTTGTATTCATCGCTACTTTGCCGGAAAGATGTGCTTGCGAAATTCTTTATTTTGATTTCCAAGTTAGTCAAGTTTGGAAAAACCTCGACGATTTTATTACTCAAATAGCCACATTTACAATCTCCACTATATCTCTCTATACCGTCGTATGATAATTTCAATGCGTAAACATCGGGAAAATGCAAAGGAGAAAGGGTATCATCTAAATATCGGTCGCTTTGAAGGATGGCATTAAACTGACATATATTTCCTATGTTCAATTCTAAGGAACCATCTATCTTTTTAATACTCTTTCGCAATCGGCTTCTAAAGATTTCCGAATCCCAAGAATCAATTATTTTTTTTGATAGGTGCTTGGGCCATGATATACCCATATGTAAATGGCAATTTGTTCGACGACCATGGATGGGTAATGTCATAAAAGAACTCAATACTGCAGATATGCCTTCGCATGAGAGGCAAAACGGTATTTTCATCTCATTTTTCTCATAATCTTTGGTTAAAAATTCCTCAAATTTAGTTTTCAACATTCTTAGTAAACGAAAGAATATGCTTGTGGAAATTCGGTATTTTGCCGCTTCTTCATCTTCTTTTTCTTTCACCTCTGAAAAATTCATGGAATTTTCGACTGTTAGTGGATTTTCACTGATGTCGCATTCGAATATTCTTCTGTTGTCGATTTCTACCGCCACTATTAAATTGGTTAATTTTTTGTTATGACAATTATTGTCGCATTTATCAGTAGGTGAGAGTATAAGCCAATTATTGTCGTAATTGGGAAATATATCCTCTTCTGACGAAAAACAGAAAATCAATTCTAGTATTTTCACCTCGGTTTTTGCAGTCAGCAGTTGTAAACTAGCCATTTCAACAACAGTCTCTTCACGTCCATGGTTTAAGCGAACTCCAATTTTTTGTAAGTTAAATATTGATGAGATTCCCATAATTTCCTCAATGTTGTTATATTCCACAATTAATTCGTTTAACGAAGGGAGATTTTTGAAAGCGTTTCTATTGATCAAAGCATTCGCTACATCATTTGTAATATCAGCGGGGTTTCTTTCATGAGACAGTCTGATTGTATTTTTTAAATTTATCCTTTGGCGACATGTGCATATTACTATTCTACAGCAGAAAAATTAAACTTTGCGAAACAAACGCAATAACGAACACCAACCACAACAATCCAAATCATTTCATAATTTCCGGAGGAAGTCGTCCGTGGATCGAGTAAGGCGTAGCATTATACCTTAATATCACAATAATTTCTACTCTTCAGATACACCGAACACTCAAAAGACAAATTCAACGGAGACAATCGACTTTTTTACTACATCAAGTAAAGTCCGTTAATTTTATGACAGGTTTCATACCGATCTAAAAGAAAAAAATCAGACGATCTTAAACCTTGGGGTATTTGGAAACCCATTGTCCTAATAACTTCGACTGTTTTAGCAGCCGCGGAATCACCGTAGTTTAAACTTTTCGTCGCGACCATATACTCGGTCGAATGTCAGAGATATTGCTTCGGTCGCCTTGTACGGATTTTTTGTGGCGTTTTCCAAAAAGGCTAAAAATATCGCCGAGGTTTTATCCCCGTCGTCCGAATCCAATAGCGAAAAGAGCAGGTCGAAATTTAATTCTTTCACCCCTTGTTTTTCAACAAAATAATTCATAATCGAATCGCAGCTCAGCGCGAATTTTCTCGAATTCGAAAATTTTTTGTATAAATCTATGATAAATGATGTTGTGAAAACAACGTTCATCGCTAAATCTTGCAGGTTTTTCACGTTCTTCTTTCTTTCCTTCTTCTCCATATTGAGTTATTCGTCGTCGAATTCTGTGAATATTCGAGGAATGGACATAGACTTACATTCGTGGAAATGCGATATAAACGACCTTTTACAACGATGCCACGTTACCTAATGATAAAATATATAATATTTTGGGTCTCTTTTATAGGCGAGAAATAAAATCTAAATCAGTTTAATTTTTTTATTTTAAAAACATAATTTATTATTTTTAATTGAACAAATACAAATAACCCGATCAAACTTTCGCTCGTATCGGGAATATCTGATGTTTTTAAAAATATATATTTCGTCTCCCTTTTATAAATGCTTATGGAACTAGTATAAGTCGAATATCTAAGTGCAAATTCCGAAAAATAATTTCGACTTAAAATTTTTTTTTGTGAATTATTTTCTTTGAGATTTTTTAGATTTTAGCACTTAGAACCTTCGACCTATACTTAGACCTTCGACTTATATCAGTTCTCTTCGAAACGTCACTATATCAAATTGAAGCGATAGTTTATGCCTAAAAAGGTGTCGCCCGATCACGTTAGGTCGTTTTTGGGTTCCCTTTGAAAGGTCACTTTAATATTTTTATCAATTTAAATTATTTTGATAGAAACTTTGAAAATATATTACTCGTTCTTCAATTTCCTTTTTCTTTATTAATGAATCCTCTCGCGAAGTAAAATTTGAAAATTAGAAACGTTTCTATATTTAATTATAAACAGATTTAACAGGTCTAAATTATTTTTGAAACCAAAAATATATTAATCGTTAGACCTCTCGAATAAATGAATCTTCACCACACTAGAAAGGATTGAAAAAATAGCACTTTTCCTTTTTAGCTTTTTATTATCGATGATCGAATGAAACACACTTAAATTTATGCAAAATAATATAATAACAATCTGCAGTAATACATACATACAACTTTAAAAAACAAAGCAAATTAATCGACTTCTTCGATTGTCGGCTTTCTACTGGCGTCACTTCGGTTCGCATTTTCCTCTATTCGCGTAAACCCATTTTCTTTGTCGCTGTTGTTGGTAAATTCGCTTTTCGCCTCGGCGCCGCTGACGTTCATTTTCGAGTAAACGGGTTTCGCGAGTTCTCGGAGTTCGTTTATCTTGTTTTGATAAAACTCTACCGTCGTGTGTGATTTATCGGCGCTTCCCACCCACTTTTCAGTTTCCTGGACCATCTTTAATATTTTTCCGCGCAGACTCTCGGGTAGTGCTTTCCCTTCGTTTTCGAGAAGAGATTCCGCCTCGTAACACGACCTTTCTAGCGAATTGCGGGCTCGAATTCTTTCGACGTACTCCTCGTCGTCCTTTTTGAATTTCTCGGCTTCTTTAACCATTTTTTCTATTTCCGCTTTCGACAACCTGCCTTTATCGTTGGATATGGTTATTTTGTTTTCTCGGCCGGTCGACCTGTTGGCGGTGGACACACTGAGAATCCCGTTAGCGTCGATCTCGAAGGTGACTTCTATTTCGGGCTCCTCGCGGGGGCAGGATCTATTCCGTCCAGTTCGAACTTCCCGAGTAAATTATTATCCCGCGTTCGAACTCGCTCTCCCTCGTACAACTGAATTAATATTCCCAGTTGGTTGTCTATATTTCTCAAAAAAAATTTGCTTGGTTTTCGTCGGAATGGTCTTATTCCTTTCGACGATTTTACACATTTGTCCCCAGGCGGTTTCGATCCCCAGAGAGAGCGGCGCCACGTCTAATAAGAGCGCGTCCTTAACGTTTTGCAATTCGTCTCGGGATAAAATGGCCGCTTGAACAGCCGCGCCGTAGGCCACGGCCTCGTCCGGGTTGATACGGAGTGGTAGATAAAACCAAAACTTATATCGCAGAAATAGAATTGATAAAAAAATCATTTTTTGTATATATTTATTTAAAAAAAATTATTCATTGTTCGTGTTTTTTAGTATAACGTAACTTTTACCAAAAAAAATAGTGGAGGAAAATAACAAACCGACGATATTCGCAGACTTTATTTTACATCCATAGGTGAAAAAAATGAAACGAATTTTTAAACGAAATTTTTAAGGCTTAATTTCTCCCAAATTTTGTACGAGAGGAACCTGAAAACGTGTTTCTCCTGTTCTTCAGGAGGTAAGGTGAAAAATTTGTCATCATCGCTGATGATCGAAGACATATCGGAAGACACGGACTCGTGTTTGTATATACCGGGGGGCACATACGTCGTTTCGTGACATTCATCGCGTATATCGAAGAAGTCGTACTTTTCGCTCAAACGTTGTTGTTGTTGTTGTTGTCGATGCCGCGTTTGATCGTGTTTTTGCCTAGGATGGTTCTGGATGGGATCGTCGTCCGATAGTGGTTCACTTTCATCGAAGCGTCATCAGTAACGACGCACGAGTCTACATAAAATTGCGATTTCGATCGCTCATCGCCGCCGTGGACGCTCTTCGCTCTACTGGTACTCGGGATATTTTCGGGGTACGTTCTCGGTTCGAAAATGTCTTCTTTGAAGCTCGCGCGAGGCGGTCCGTCTAACTCCGCCAATTTCGATTCGAGCATCGAATAATCTCTTCGGGAAACTTTCTTTTCTTTCTTTTTTTTGAGTTTCGATCCGCTCGAACTCTCTTTAGTGCGTCGTTGTTGTCGTTCCTCCAGATAATCTATTTCGACAGGATCGTGATAGAAATCAGTCTGCGCTTCTGCGTCTCTGAAACTCTTCTTCTTCTTCTTCTTCTTTTTGAGTTTCGATCCGCTAGAACTCTTTCTATTGGGTTGTTGTACGTTATCGAAATCGGTTTGTACTCGGGCGTCTCCGAAAACCTCATATTCTATTATTGGATCTGATCCGCTCCAACTAACCGATCGTCGCTGCTCTTCCGGGTACTTTTTTTCAGTAGGAGCGTCATCGAAATAAGTTTGTTCCTGGGCGTACGCCGTTTGCTGATGCTGATAGCCGTATTCGAAAGAATCACCGGGTGTCCAATCGCGATTACTGGAGGGGTATGAATAGTCCATGGCCGGTATACTCGGCGGGCTGGAAACGTCGGTATTCTTTTTTTTCTTTTTCTTCAGTTCCTTGTTTTTCATTTTCGGGGTCGAAAGGCCAACCGGACCTTCGTCATCCCCATCGATATAATCGATAGGTTGGTAATAGAGGGGCTCTGTCATCCGAGAGGTCGAAGTACCCGCCTCCGCATAGTCGTATTCGCCGGGAAACCTTTTCTGCTTCGTCGGTGGTGCCACGACGACGCTACTTTTAGACAGACGAAGGTAGGAGGAAAGTTTCGCAAAGGTTTTCTTTTCTTCATCCGAAGTCGGCTTTTTTCTCTTCTGCTTCGTTTCATTTCCCTTAGAGCTCTTCTTTTTAGCGCCAGAGTGGTCCATCATGAGGCGAGCGAGTGTGATAAGCTCGATCGAATCTACCTCCTTTTTATAGGCAGCGGGGAGAGTGTTTATTGTAATTTTTTTCTTCATAAAAATTTAGAATATTCTTAAAAAAAGCTTACCTAAGCGCTTAGGCGCGCGAATAATTTCTCTTACACCCGCACGCGCGTACATTCCTACGTATATACGTACTCGCGTAATTTCGCAGACCTATATCGATATATTAATAGATTGAAAGAGAGAGAATAAAATAGGGCGCGTGAAGACCTAGCTGAAAACATTTTTTAAAATATCGATTTCGTCATTTTCGATAAAATACATTTTTCTCTCCCTCGATGGGGGCGTCACGGCTACGAGAATTTTAACGATAGTAGTTCTTTCTTCGGAAGCGAAGGTCGACGGCATCGACGTAGTGTTGTCGTTTTCGTAGAAGAAAACGTTATAATATTGCGAATCTCTCATTTTGAACTCTTCAGATTTCGGAAAGACATTTCGCAAAAGAAATAAATCAATTATATTTTTGAAATTCATTCTAAATAAGATTTATCATATTCGTTAAAAAAAATGTTCGACGAACGCGACTATTTTCCATTGACCAAGATTGATGACAACAATAATAATAGTTATTACCAATTTATTAGCGCCATAAAGGAACGCGGCGAGAAGAAATTGCTTTCGAAACAAGAGGGATGGTTGATAAGAAAAATAAACCCCCTGACGCCATCGCGAAAAATATTCGTTAAACTATATCCGAGCGGGATGATACTTTTAACTGACGTTACTTGCCGTTCTTCCAAAACCTGTTACGCTCTTTCGACGACCATTCTTCGAGAAAGACGCGATGGCGGCGGCGACTACGTGGTCGGTTGTGGTCGTTACGACACTCACAACGATAATAGCGATGACTACAGTGACGACGATGACTCGGAAAATAGGTTTGCGGAAAGGCGAGGAGACTCAAAAAGAAAAAGGAAATGTCGGGACCCCGTAAATTTTTCAAATTCCATGAGTCTAATGAAAGTCTGCAAATCTTTATATCGGTATTTATCTAAAGAAATGAAATTTAACGCGTTGAACCTTTTTACTGATCTTTTCGAATACGGAGGTGAGGGAGAGGAATACCACGACGAGACTTACGAAAACGACGTACCGATTTTTCACGCTCTTAACGTATTTTTTAAATTCGAAACATTTTCCGATTGTTTTCTCTTTTTATCGGTATACGAGAATTTTATTTCCCGATCGCACCGATATAAGGTTCCGCGATTGGAAATCGAAGAAATTTATATTCCGATCCAGTACTGTAACGAACTAGTTTGCTACAAAGGAATAGACTCGGCGGATGCGGCCGCTGGTGATAACGTCATCGAAAAATACGTAAATCGCGTAATTAGACCGAAAATAGTTAGCTTCGACCTCTCGAAAAAAAGAAGAAATTTTAAAGCTAATAATAAAAGGTCCGTCACTCTCCTCGATAGATCTAAATCTCGTGTTAATTTAGATCCCGATTCGGACCTTATATTTAAATTTTGCGATTCCAACGAATACCCGATTTCGCCGAAATTAAGGTTGCCGGCGATTTTGCTATTTCTGAAAGATAATTTTCCTATCAAATCATTGAAGAATATTTCGGGGACAATATACAATTCGGTGAGGTATAAAACTTTTTTTTAAGCAACCGCAATAAATATTCGCGCTGACTCCCTCCGTCAAAGTCGTCATGGATTCGGCATTACTAGAGGCGATGATCGAATATAATCGATTAGTCAGTTACGCTTCCGAGTTTTTTAACTATTCGCTTATAAATTACGGAACTATTTTAACACTCTACCGCTCCTTATTCGCCGATCTCGGAAACGAAAACGGTAGTAGGAGCAGCGGCGGCCGCGACGACGACGAAGACGACGATTTCTACGGAATCGATTTAAGTCGCTTAAATCATTTTTCGGCCTGCGTTAACGAAACGACTAAACGAGCGTTTCGGAACGCTAATTCCGTATTCGTGAAGAGGAGAGAGAAAAATAACTCGAGGCGAAAGAATATCACCCCTCGGGACTACGATTCCCTCGAATTGTATTATTTGGACGAATATTACAAATTAGAAAGTGAAAATAATGCTAATAGTAAGAGAACGACGAATAATCTTCTCTCGCCCAACGCAAACTCTCCCGAAGAAAGGGTTAGGAAAATTTTGAGTGAATACCTTGCAAAAACCGGAGATGAATTATACCTGTTTTCGCTAATTGTTAAGGAATTAAAAGAAAGAGTAGAATTAATCGAGAATCTTTATTCGCGTCATTTACCTATTCATACTCGTTGGAGTATTAAATAAAATATCGGTTAAACTATATTCAAAAATATTGAGTCTCAGTCTCGGAGCGTCATCGTCGTCGTCTCCTTCTCCTTCGTCGCGGCCGTCGTCGTTAAACGATGTTAATAATTGCGATTCGAGGATGCTCGGGGTATTGCCTTCGCTGCTATTCGTTAATATTTCCTGAATGCGCTCGGCCTTGGGCTTGCAGAAATAGGTATTATGAAAAGAGTCGAAATGCGTAACCAAATTCGCACTTTTTTTCCTGCAAAAGTCTAAAGCTTTGTTGTAGTCGTCTATATTATCTCGAAGCGGGAACGTTTTCTCGCCGCTCTTTTCCCATTGGTCGTAATCGGTGACGTCGAAATTACTTCGCCATTTGCATGCCGGGCCGAATAATTTGTCCGGATGGAGGCATAAGCAGATCGGAATTTCGTAGCGCTCGTCGTCTTGGGGAGAGTAGAAACGCGTTATTTCGAATCCGGCACCCATTTCCTCGTTGCATAAAAATCGAAAAGAATCCGGCGGTGGCGATGACGACACCGCGCCCCTTACGTCGCCTGATTTGGATTGAACGACGAGCTTTTCCGCGTATCTCCGGTTGTGAGTCGCGTCGTTTATTTCTCGAAAAAGAGAATCATTACTATTATCTTCATCGTCGATTATTTTCGAAGAATACTCGTCGTCCCCTTTAGAGGACGCGGCTGGCGAGATTCCGTGAAATTGTTTAATACGAGAGAAAACCAGCGTCTTATATTTTGCCCTTTTATCTCCAATGTCGCGTTCCTTATTAACGACCACCGTTTCGGCCTCGTTTTCCAAAGTTTCACCGCGCCATTTCCGAATTTCGTCCTCTTCCTCGTCTCCCAACCTTTTTCTATCTTCACGCCCTCCAATTTCGACGATCGATGGAGTTGTTGTAGAAGAAATGTTAATCGAATCGTCGTCGTCGTCGTCGTCGTCGTCGTCGTCGCTGTCTGGAGGATTTCGATTCAAAAAAGAAAAAGTGTCGCTGTTGCCGCCGTCGATAAAATTCTCCATTAATTCCATATAATATAAGGACCTTTTCAACACAAAATCATCCGAGTGCCTTTTTACGTAGTTGGCCTCGAAATCGTCGAGGTTGCTGTAATTAGAGGATCGAAACTTTTTCAAGTCTTCAAGGGCTAAATCGCTTATGTTTTCGGGGATCCCTATTCTCGCGCACGACCTATTTTCGCAGATGAAAAAACTAACCTCGTTAATTCGGCCGATGTCCGACGCTCGTTGGCATAAAATCTTGCACTCGGGACTCGTCGTACAAGGAACGATATTTTTTTCGCAATTAAAGGATAAAATGGAAGAAGAGAGCGCCATACGTTATCTATTTTATTATAATATAAAATTTACGACTATTAGTAGTTAGTATTATATTATTATTAACTAATCAATTACTAAGGATTCAATAAATACGGACGCATTACGTTCTTCTCAATAAAACATTTACGATACGATAATTTTCTATCTCTCAAATAAGATTGTAACATCACTTCCTTGTCTTCGTTTTCGCTAGCCTTGAAATAATGAATCATTTCGACCTCGCTCATTAGCAGGAATTTAACATCTTCGAATTCGTCGTCGAGGTAGCGTAACGTTTTCGTTTCGATTCCGTAACTGCGCATCGGGTTTTTCTCCTCGTCTTTTTCAGAGTTTAAACGCAGGTCGACCGGGGTGGATTCGATAAGCTCGTATCGATCCGAGGACGAGGAGGAGGAGAAGATCCCTACTCTTCGCCCTACCTTAACGAGCTCCCATTTCGGAATATCAACCGCGGTTTCGCTTTTTATTAAAAATGTCGGATTGGAATCGAAAATTTCCGATTGTCTAACGTACGCGAAACCGCGAGACAAATGAGGTGTTAGAGGTATTACGGAGTATACGGGAAACCGTTGAAGATTTAGATTTAAGATAATATCCTCCTCCGCGCCCTCTCCTTCCTCGTCTCCTCCTTTTATCGCGCGCGCGCGCAGCGGCGACTCGGAGCTTGTATCTAACATATTCCATCTATCGCACGAAAACACTATCCATTTGTCGGTGATCGCGACACCGACGTTTTTATCAACGTTTTTACGTTTATCATTATTTTTAAAACTAGGCACTTCGAACCTCAACGCGGAAATATCGCACCCCTTTAATATTTTGAGGAAACGCTCGTCACTACCGTCGTCCCAATTATTCTTTTCGGTATTCCAACAATAACAATATAATTTACTATTTATATTCCCGTTGAAGAAAAACGATTTAGAAACGTGAATTAAACGTTTCGTCGTACTAGGGGAGAAGAATCGTTCGTTATTTTCGGGTTTTCGAGCATGGATTACGCTAATTAATTCTGTAGATTCCAAAACGAATTTTAACGGTAAAGATGTTCGATTCTCCGTAAATTTCGCGGTCACCTCGACGCCGTATATTTCTTTCATCGAAATCGTGTTACGCAGGAGCGGGAAATATTCGCGAAAACGTTTCTGGTTATAGTTTTCCCCGTCGTCGTTCAAAAAGCCGAACCCTTCGACTTTCGAATTTACATTTTGATTAGCTTTCGATAAGACGTAATGTAGGAACTCTTTAACGAAATCCTTACCGCCACCGCCACTGCTGTTGAAATTTCCCCCCCCGCTATAATTTATTTCGGCTAGACTAATTTTCCCAAAGTCGTGTTCGGCGGCATGATGACGACGACGTTTTACCTTTCTTTCTTCGTCGTTTTTCTTTATATTCCGTTTTTTATTTTTTAAAACTTTTAACACCAGGCGCATCGGTTGATGCGATATATTTATTGCGCAGTTGTAATCGCGCTTTAAATACGGTTGAAATTGGAATATTTTCGACGATGGGGTCAAAAATCCTTCGCAATAACCCTTAGACGAAACGCAAGTCATGCCGTAAAATGGGTCGAGGGCGACTATAGCTTCCTCCGAGGACGATTTTCCATTTTTAAAATAAGTCAATTTAGTATCAGTTTTGGAAATTTCGAAGGAGACCTCAACGCCGTCGCCATCTCCGTCGGATTTTAACGCTAGGAATTCCTTATGATTTTGAGACATTACCGCGCAGCGAAAGCGAGAATCCGTCGTCGGTAAATCCTCGAATTCCGTTCTTTTTCTTTTACCCGACGGATAATTTACGTAATCTACGTACGTATAATCCGTATCGAATCTTATATGATAACTTTCATTATTTTTTCTTTTAGCGTTTAGAATATTTTCGCTATAAAATAGGGTGACCCCTTTTACTGATATCCCCTTTTTAGCGATTTCCTTTTCTTTGATCGCTCTTAAAAATACGAAAGAGTCGCTGTGATCATCGTCGATGTTAGTGAATAGCTGCTGAACTTTGCAGAGCGACGACGCGTCGCTTCTAATTTTGTGGAACTTTTCGAAAGTTTTATCATTCGATCCGCTGGTCATTTCTTCGCATTCGCCACATTCCTCAGTTTCCGACCACTTCTTTTCTTCGTACATTACGTCATTCGCGTAAGCGATAATCCTGGCAGTAGCAAACGAGTTATCCTCGTCCGAATAATCTTCGTCGCTCTCGTTCTCTTTTTCTTCTTCTTCTTCATCGTAACTATAATCGTGCTTCATCCGCAGATTACTTTTATTCCTTCTCTTTTTCTTTTTTCTCCCCGTCGATTCTGAGAAAATCTCTTCATCGAATAAAATTTTATTGAATCGTTCTTCGTATTGAAAAACTTCGTAATGAATAAAACCATATTGGTAAAAGGCAACTGGTGAAGTTCTATCAGCGGTACGCAATAGAACGGCGTCTTTAAAGAGGGACAGGGGGATTGTTCTGGGAGAGGTTTTCATTTCTTTGTTGTGAGTCTTATCGGAGGGAGAGGCATTGACAACCGCCGGAGTCGTCGTCGTAGATTCTTTTTCTCATTATTATTATTATTATTATTATTATTATTATTATTATTATTATTATTATTATTATTATTATTATTATTATTATTATTATTATTATTATTAATATCGTAATCGTTTTCTCCGCCCTCCTCCTCTTCAGCATCTTCATTGTCGACTGCGTCGTCGTCATCATTATCTTCGTCTTCATCGCTCATGTTGTCTTCATCGTTCATGCTGTCTTCGTCGTCCGTGCTCTCTTCGTCGTCCATGTTGTCTTCGTCGTCCATGTTGTCTTCGTCGTCCATGTGATGATCGTTTTCATCCTCTTCGAGGAAGTGGTATTCGTAGATGTCTTCGCCGTCAAAATTTTTAACACCCGTTTTTACCGGTACTATTTTTCTACGTTTAGTGAATCTAATGAATGTTAAAATGACCATTATTAAAAGTACGATTCCTATAACAGTGAGACCCACTGTAGAGTAAATTTGCATTACCGATTCCCGTTTTTTGGTTGTTGGGGGATCAGGAGGAGAATACCGCGGATTCATAAACTTGGGTAAAAAATATTCGACGTTACCTCTGTCGGATTCTTTCGCGCCGTATGGGAATTCTGGAGAAACATCTTTTTCTCGTTCATTTTTTTCGAATTCGGGGATGGATCTCGGTAAAAAGGTATTTCCTCGATTGGTATTATTTTCTATTTCTTTCGTTTCGGGCGAAACGCCCTTTTCTCGATCGTTTTCAAACTTCTTCGGGACTGGGTTGATTTTATTAAGGTGCATAATATACGGAGTATAATACATTGGTGGAACGTCGTTTTCTTGTTGATTTTTTTCCAATTCGGGAAAGAGTCTTGGTAAAAAACCTTTTCCTCGATATTCTTCCGATCCGGGAGAAACGCCTTTTTCTTGATCGCTTTCGAACTTCTTCGCGAAGGGGTTGATTTGATCAAGGTGCTTAATATACGGAGTACTGTAGGCCGACGAAACACCGATTTGTCGTTTCGCTACGGGCCGAAAGCCTTTTTCTCGATCGCTTTCCAAGTTGGTTTTATCAAGGTGCATTATATACGGAGTACGAATCCACGGCAGTGACGAATATTTGGAATATATATTATTTTTGACAAAATTTTCTTCCTTCGATTTTTCTTTTGTCGCGTCTACATCGCCGTCTCCCTTGTCGTTTTCAACAGACTCCTTCGATGTGTCATCGTCGACCCCCTTGCGGTATTCAAAAGACGCGACCGTCGTGTTATCGTCGCCCCCCTCGTTGATTTCGTAAGATGCGCTCATTGTGGTATCGTTATCGTCGTCGTCTTCGTCGCTATCAAAGTCATCGACGGTGTCGTCGTCTATCGTTTCGACGTTTAACGAAGATCTCTCATTTGTATTCAAATTTATACCTCCTTCGTTCATTTCTCCGACGTCGTCGCCCTTTTCTCCCTCATTAGGGTGGACTTTTTCTTCTTCTTCAAAATCCGCGAGCGAAGTAGAATGTTCCTCCGAGCTATTATTCAGATCGGATTCCCTTTCGTCGTCTTGCGATATCGGTTCAAATACCGGTTTTAGAGGGGGTATTGGTCCGAATAATATTTTCGGATTAAAACTTACCGAAAGATTTTTAGAAACTCCTGATTGTCTATTCATTAAGGCGCTTTAATTTATTTTTCGGCCTCTTAAGAAAGATTATTTGGTTTTGGTTTGCGTTAAAAAAATTTTAACCAAAAAAAAATTTATTAACGCTCGCTTTTTTAGATATCGATGTTTCGAACCGAACGAGATATATTAAATGGTTCGCTCGATAATTACTCAGCGGCTTCAATAGGATTTTTCGGACCTTTCCAGAAACGTAAGTATTATTATATAGCCGAGGTCGCTAGAAGCTCTATTAACTCTTTTGATTATTTGATTCGCGCAAAATTAAATTTTTAATATTTTTAAACATCTTTTTAACCGGGCATTCAGTTTTCGTTTCTGCTGCTGTTGCTGCGGCTCCGATCTCCGTATTTTTCTTATCTTGAAACGGCGAGAACGATTTGAAGTAGCCTATTAGAAAAATGAAAAGTAACCCTAAAGCGATGAGTTTAAAAAACATTACGATCTATTTTTTTGGTGAGTTTAATTAATAAAAAAAGACAATTTTAAAAAATTTATTTATTATATGGAGATTATAACGATAATATAACGTCGATCGGATTCAAATGGAAAAAAACAATGCGAGGAAGTAGCTTATTAGATTGTTCCTAAAAATGTCGTTGCGAATACCACCTATCCTGTTTTGAAAATCCGTCGTCAAGAACAAATAACTCAGGTTCGATCTCGATATGTTTTTAAAGTTTGAATAGAGAAACATCAATTTCAACACGGAGAAATTATTTTTTTTGCCGCCGATATTCCAAAAAGATGACGACGTGGAAGGAGTCAATTGGTTCTTGGGCTTGGAACAAGAAGAAGTTGAAAAAGATTCGTAAAAAGAGAAAATATCCGCAGAATTCAAATTTTTCAAGTACTCTATCAATATTTTATCGGTCCCGTAGTCCTCGTGACAGTCTTCGTTCTCTATAAATTTCAATTCCGAGCACATCGTGTCATTGTCGTTCGTTTTTACGATGCAGCGGCGTGAACGTCGTCCTTTTGCGTCGACTCCTCCTAATCCTTTTTCTTCCGTTCCTTCGTCGTCGGCTAAATTACACAATAGTAAAACCGAATACGCGGTCAACGATTTGGTCTCCGGTTGTTTAATCGTCGGTCTGATTACGAAGCAAGACGATTTTAAAGGAAAACAAAACGCGTCGCCTTTTTTCATAATCGCGTCGAATGTTTCGGCGTTTTTACACGCCTCGACGCAATCAGTGGTGGGTTTCCCGGGATCAGAAGAAATCAGGCGTTCGCACTCTCCGTTATTGAATTTAGCTAAAAAATTTTGAATTCCTCTCGACCAAAGCGTCGTCGTCTTCTTTTTTGATTCGAAAGGTTTTACGTAATATTTATCGTAACCTTCCCCCTTGGACAGGGATTCGTAGTTTATCGAAAACAGTTTAAAAGAGAGCTCGTCGGGGGAGACGTTCCGGTCCAAAGGTATCAATTTACTCTCCGGGCTAGAATTCATAAAATACAAAGGGTCGGGTGGAGGCTGATCGAGCGCGCAAGCGATATTTAGTTCAAAAAATCGCAGCGACTTTCCTCCTCCACCTTCGAATACGTCCATGCATTTCTCGCAATAATTCGACGCCATGTTAGACTATTGGGAGTATTACTACTAGTCGGCCTGTCGACGGCCCTAAAATAAAATTTAAATTAGTTTTTTTTGAAATTGAAATTTATTTATTTATTCATTCATTTATTTAATTTAAAGAATTTCTTTGGAGTGCTTAGACGTCAATAATAAATAAATTAATATAAAAATTTCAAGTTGTTGTAATATCATCATCATTATTATTATTGTTATTATTATTATTATTATCATTATATTTCTTGAGAATCTACGAAGATGTCAGTGGATATAATACTGTTTTTACAAAATGAGCGAAGACGCTATTATGAGGAGGATGAAGACGAAGAAGACGCCGAAGATTTATACACGCTGGATGAAGAAAATTATTCTTTATCGTCGGCCACTCTAAGCATATTAAACAACGAAACCGCTATATCTCTCGACCAAATTATTAAACTGGAGGGAATCGATCTCGGCGACCGAGAGAATGGACAGCCGGCAGCCTCGTCGTCGTCCCCGTCAAAGTCTTCGTTTTTTATTCCGCAGAAAACGGTTGGAGAAATTTTAACGTCCGAAGCTAAACTACTTCATCTACTGGGCCAAAGAGAGTTTCTCGAGCGAGACATTCGAGACCTGATGGACGATAAATTTAGATCGTATAAAGTTTTCATAACGGAACAAAACGCCAAAGAAACATTTCAAAACCTACCAACGCAATTGAAAAAGATTAGCGACGTCGACGCTTACCTGAGACTACCGAGCGCCAAAGTTATCATATCAACCGACGAAGATAACGGAAATCCTCCTTTAGCGGAAGAAAGCGATCTCGAAAAAGCTTTCTCTCTGCTCCGATATTGCGTGTGGAAAAACGGATCGGTTGGCGAAAAGCCGCCCTGCGCACTATTTTCTCGAAATAAAAATCCTTCCGAGAAACCCCTTTTCACTCAATCGGAGTGTATCGCGTCGCTCGTACTCAAAACCGATAGAGCGGTTTTAATGAACGACGAAAATTACGGCTACGAGGGCGGATCTGGATGGATAGATAAATATTCGCTACTTTTGACTAAAATCGATTTGATGAAACGCTATTTTCCTCCGTATTACGTCGTCGACTCGAAATTTACGGCGATCGCGACGATTCACCCGAATCGGAAAAGATTCCCTCTCTTAATTCTTTTGAGCGCCTTCGAATTTTGCCTCGAGCAAATTATCTTTTATCAACCCTCGGCCGAAAACGTGGATTATATTTTCGCTTCGGTGTTTACCAAAAATATCGACGAGGCGAACAGCAACGATTTCTGCAAAGTGAAAATGCTTATACGGCAAAGAATATTTACGACCGTGAAACTCTTCTCGTCCGCGATCGCGGAATTCGTTAAAACGGATTATAATCACGAACGTCTAGCTCGCGATCTCGAACGAGACGCCGATTCCTTTATCCTTTCCGCGATGAACGACGATAAGAAAACTAATAATAATTTGTTTAAATTCATCGATCACAAATCAGTATGCCAAAACAACCACCCGTGCATGAAGGTCGGGGTTCTTTACGAAGCAATATTTTCCCAAAAGACGTGCTCCAATTTGTTAAATTTGATCGGGGGAACGGAATTTAAATTTTTAATCAATAGCGGGTGGATAATGAATAAGAGCGCTAATTCGAAGGACCCGAAAAGACTGCAATATTGGTGGGAGAGTGGCGGCGGAGGCGGCGAAGAGGAACGAACGGTCAAAGACATCGCGACAGAGTATTGGACCGACGGGCGACGAATTACTTTTAGAAATGTACGGTTAACCGGCACGTTTCCTCTGTTATGGGCTTCCTTTTTTTTAATCGCCTCGCGAGACTTTTCCACAACCGATCCTTTTCGGGGCGGCGGTGGCAACGAGCGTTTACCAGAAAACCGTGCTAGAAAAAGTGAAACGTTGAGCTCCAAAACCTTATTGAGCGATTTTATGACTCATCACGTTTACGTCATGACGGGATGCGGGTTTTGCGAACGAAATTACCCCGTTAAATTCAAACACGCCGTGGAAATGAACGATTTTATTATCCGGCACGACCTCCTTAAAAAAAGAGACGGGGTGAGAAACAGCGAATTGCATATTCTATCCGATAGCTTTCGATCGAAGGAAAGCTCTAATGATAAAGAAACCCTTCTTCGCGCCAAAGACTATATCGCCTCCTTCGTGAAGTTCATTCTTAGTTACGACGGTGAAGAAAATATTTTGCGATTAAAAGATTTGCAATCGCTCACGTATTTTTCGTCTTATTTGTTCCTTCTACTGTTACTGATGGGGGATCCCGTTGTTCTCGATACTCTTTTCACGGAGGAGCGAAGGAACGAAATTTTTAATACCGGAAGTGAGAGACTCGCGCGATTCGTCTCTTTTTCCCACACCGTCTCTCTATGGCTCTTGCGAAACGTGATCGGCTTGCAATCGAACAGACCGATGTTTCCGCTAAAGGGAATTTTGGATGAAAACGAAATCCTGGCTTTCGAACGCCTTTTTTTAGAAATATTTTCAAACGATGATTTTTGTTTAGAAAAGTACGACCAATACCTCGCCCAAAACGGGTTTGAGGACGTCGCGGAGTTCGTGAGGAGAAGGGAAAATGAAAGAAGATTGGCGGGAATAGGTAGTGGCTTTGACGTCGATGATGATGATGATGATGAAGAAGATGAGAGCCTCAGCGCCGGTACGAAAAAACGAGGACGCGATCTATCCGACAGCACCTTTTCCGAAAACTCGAATTTCTTTTCCCGGTACCGTACGGAAGAAGAACTATTAAAGGCGAAAGTTATTCCGTTTTTTAAAGGAGAACGAAAAGTTAGGTAGTCGGTTAACGTTTTTCAACGAGGCGACGTTTAGAAAAAAGGATTTTCTAAGAGGCTATTTTTCAAACGCGAGACCCCTTCGCGTAATCGACGTATTTTCGTCTAATTTATTAACGATATTCTATATTTTTTATTCCTTAAAAAATAAACATTTTAGCTAGTTGAAGTTTTTATTACCATCGATTTTTCCATTGAATAATTTGTTTTTAAGGTTTAACGACGACAAATTTAAAAATTCTATAAATTGATATTTTAATTTTATTTATATATTTTTTTATATTATATTTAAATCAAAACAATTTTTTATAAAAAAACGGCGATATTTATTTAAAAAAATATATCTGAACATTTTAATTTTTATTTTCTTTTTTTTATTTATTTATTTTAGTCACCACTAAAAATAATTTCTCATAGAAACCTATATTTTACGGGTAACTAATTTAAAAAATATATGTATACAGATGTTGTTCTTTGAAAAGAATTTCGATTTATATTAATTTATTCATCATTTTATTATAATAATAAACATTATTTTAATTAAATGAATTAATTACTCGATAGAATTTATTTATTTTTTCATATAAACAGCTCCTACGTCAAAGAATGAAAAAAGAAAACGAAACACGAACATAGGTGCTAATTATCCAGCGAGATCTAAATAATAATAATAATAATAATAATAATAATAATAATAATAATAATAATAATAATATTTTTAAAAAGAAAGAAATATAAAAATGATATACAGGAGATTATCCGATTTCGAAGATGTAGTTTTTAAGATCGACGTAAATTACGATTTGTTGTTTAAGCGTAAGAAAAACGGCGACGATTATTTTACGATCGAAACTTTTGAAAACGATAAAAGAAATAATTTGCACGTGAGCCGGGAATGTTTGGTGTCAATTTTAAGACACTTGAACAATTCTTATAAGGATCGGGAGAGGGGGGCGTTGGAATTCTTTGTAAAAGAAACCGAAGCGGCTGGAAAGAAAACAAAATCGGAAAACCTAAAAAAGGTTGAAAGACTACAAATCGCTCAGCCAGACCGTCCAAAAAGTAAAGAACGCGATTCACTTCAGGAAAATAATCCTGTTTTGGTTGATGAGGGTGACGACAACCACGGATGGGGTCCGGAAGTTGGCTTTTACGAGGACGCGTCTTCGGGGATTGAAAATGATATCGACGGTGATGATAAGGAAGAAAATTTAGGGGTAGAAGAAGAGAATGACGTTGTTCGATTGACTAAAAGGTTTATAAAAGTCCGGTGGATAAAATATAAAGACACCGAAGGATTCGATCTCGTTTCCCTCCAAGCTTGTTGCTGCTCCAACGACAAAATGGTGTTTAAGCGTAATCTGCTTTTAAAAGGGAATAGAGTCATAAAAAACTTCGTAGATCTCAAGCCGATCGTCGACAATTTTTTGACGGAATACATGGTATTTCGAGAGATCATGAACCGGTCATTAAAACGTTTCGCCACATTCTTCGTAAACTCGAGAATAGAAGAACGAGGAAAATTTAAACTTTTGTCAACGAATATCGAGGAAACGCACGTATATCTATATCATTTTTTGGAGAACGATTCCAAAATGAAGGAATTCTTAACTCGCTTAAAAGATGAAATTAAAAAAGTATACGGCGACTCTAATATAGTGGACGTAAAAAACATCGTTTACATCTTCAAGCGTCGCGAATATCAGCGTGAAGAAATTACTCGATTAGTTTCTGAATCGATCGAAGGTCTGAGAAAAAAATTCTAAATTTTGAATTTTTCAATAAAGAGGTGAAAGAGCGTTTTAGGGTTTGTTTTGAATAAAGCCTTAATAATAATATTGCGAAAAATAATATTGTAATAGTGATTCTTCGATGAGTGTGTCTCGATTTTTTTCTCCGTTGGTTTTCTCGTTCCCATGAAATGACACTTCTAAGTTATGTAGGAAAAATGTGTATATACATATTTAGGTGTAATAATCATAATTAAAAAAGTGAAAATCGGTATATTTCGGCTTCTTTCAACAGGTAAATTAAAGGCAGTTACTTTTTTTAATTTTTTATTATTTGAATATAAATTTGATGATAATATACTTTTTTAATATTTAATTTTAATTGTTTATTTTTTACCTTAAATTTAACAAATAATATATATATATATATATATATATATATATATATATATATATATATATATGAGTGTTATCAAACTTTTAAATTTAATAAATCGTGTCCTCTATTACGTGTCCTATGGCTTTGAAAAGTTCAAAAAAAAATTCGTGGTTATCGATAGAGGGAAGGGCCACATGAAACGTTTTCGGCTCGGGCTCTCGAAATGTATTTAAAAACTCAAAAAACGAATGCGGGTTAGGAAACTTCATATTGTCTGTTAACCCCAAATGGCTCTCATAGACTTTTGTTTCTTTTTCTACACTGCGTTTACCATTTTCAAGTGATTCAAAATCAAGAAATTCGAGCTTGTCGTATTGTTTTATGTTCCAACGAATAATGGAATTTCCATATTCATCGTCCATAGTCACCACGATATTTTCGAAAAGTTGGATGATATCTCCTTCATGTAAAGGATCACCGCATTCACTAATGATGAATTCTTCTTTTTTTACCAAGTATCGATCAAAATTAAATTGTATTCCTCTTTTCAAATAGAAGCTGCCATCAAAATGGTAATAAACAGCGCAAGGATCGATATATCTTGAATGGAAAAATATAATGACCTTTTCTAGATTCGGAGAGACGAGAGTAGTGTGATATAAAAGATTTGAATCATCAATCTTTAATTCTACTAATTTTTTAAAAGCGACTTCACCTTCACTATCTCTTATGCAGTTTTCAATACTTTTATATTTAGAATGGTTTCCTCTAATTTCTAACTCAATTATATTTGGAAATGCTTTGACAAATTTAGTACTCAATAAGCCACAATTAGGATTTGTTCTCGATGGTCCGTCAAAAACCAATTTTAAGGAATTCACATTTAGAAGTCGAAGTGGAGGAATGGTGTTGATATTTTCGTTTCTTCGGAGGAGAGCATTAAAGTAGCAAACGTTTTTGAAATTCAATTCCAAGGAACCATCGCTCTTTCCAATATTCTTTTGCAATCGGTTTCTAAAAATTTTTGTGTCCCAGCAATCAATTATTTTCTTTTCTATTTCTCTTTGCCACAATTTACCCGAATGTAAACGGCATTGCTCTCGTTCCATAAAACATTGATACAATGGCATAAAGAGCACCATAACCGCATAAATTCCTTCGCACGCGAGGCAGAATGGTATTTGTATTTCGTTTCTTTCCCGATCTTTAGTAAGAAGTTTCCAAAAATTAATTTCCAACATTTTTAGTAATCCACCGCCACTATATTCACCTTCTTCATCTCCTGCCGCTTCTTCTTTCAACCTTTTTGGTAATTTCGCGGAAAATTCGTCTACCGGTAGAGTTTCGCTAATTTCCCATTCGATTATTCTTTTGTTTTCGATTTCAACAACTACGATTAAAGAAGCAAGTTTTTTGTTAGAACAATTATCGCATCCACGACGAAGTAATTTGGCCCTCAAAGAATAGGCGTGGTTGGGAAATATTTCCTTTTCCGACGAAAAACCGAAAATCAATTCCATTGCTTTCACCCCAGTTTTTGCAACCAATTGTCTTAAACGACCGCTGTCAATAACGCTATTATTCAAACGAACTCCGATTTTTTGCAGGTTAAACAAAGATGAGATTTGGATAATATCCTCGATGTTGTTATAATCCACGATTATTGTAGTTAATTTGGTGAATGAAGGAATAAGACGGTTCCGCAATTCACTCGAAAAATCAATTTTGTCAATTATTTCCAATTCATAATTGTATGTTTCTGCCAAAGCGCTCGCCGACACGTTCATAGGAGGAGAAGAGTCATCGTTCATAATCGGGTCGTATCTCGGCACAGCTTCGCAAAATCTGCCAATTAGTTTCAATGTAATTAGATTTGGAAATCGGATTGAAATATTTTTCATCATTTCGAGAAATTTGTCGTGGGTGAGAGTGTTATCGCTTGTATTAACAATTTCTAAGTTCTTGATACGATATAAAGGTTCGTGTTGTTTGTTTTTCATAAAAGTCGTTAATTTTATAATGGTATCACACTCATCTAAATACAAAATCAAAGATCTCAAGCGTTCGTACGCGGTGCCAATAGTCCTAATAA
>JABUQX010031202.1:45000-47272 GCA_015478945.1 Trachelipus rathkii | reverse complement strand
TATAATAATATATTATATATATATTATATATAATATATATAATATATTATATATATATATATATATTTATATTTATAAATTATAATTATATATATATATATATATATGCCTTATGTATTAATATGCTTTGTATGTAGGCTGAGTTAGAAGCAGTGTTTTGAATCTGAAGGTGAATCTGGAGAGAGTTTGAGAAGAGGAAGTAGAAAGATTTGGGATTTGGCAGGGTGTATAAAAGGATGGGTTTGAAAGTAAGACGAGCGATAGTAAGAGTAAAGGTTATGGTTACGGAGTGAGACAGTCCCGAAATCGGTGTGTGAAGTTTATGCAGATGGTGAGCAGCTGGAACAAGTGACTGAGTTTAAATATTTAGGATATATTATAAATATGTTGGACGAAAAGGGGAACGGATTGATTGCCGGTGTAGTAGGGTAGTTGTGAATTGAGAAGGGGCTGGTCGCAATAAATCCTTGGTGGGATGTAAAGAGACTAAGTCTTGAGTGCGCTAGTGTCTTGCACGTGATGTAAAGTTGTTAAACCCCCTGTGTTAAGATGTATAGTAGTAAGACATATGGTCTGGGAATAAGAGGTATAGATCTAAAGTACAATGTGTTCAGATGCGACAATCTTAGGGGCGTGTTAGTGTGAGAAGAAAATTGATAAAATGAGGAATTGAACGTATTAAAGAGTTGTATGGTGTGAAAAAAAAGGGATAAATGAGATGAATAAATGAAAGTATGTTTAGATGGTTTGGGTCATGTGGAAAGATATGGGATGAAAGTTCGGTTTAGTTTAAGTGGATTATAGTGGTGAGTGTGTTGGGAATCGACTGGCTGGGGAGGACGAAAAAAGTGGATTGATCAGCAAAAAGAATGTCTGGATGTGAGTGAAAATGTGAGTTTGGCAGGGCGAGAAGAAAGGTGCATAATAGGAGAAAATGGCAGGGTTTTGTGAGGGAGTATGGTTTGTGCCCACCTGGGCCAAGGATGAAACCCACATTGGCGAGAAGATGCCATAATGAGGGTCCGTCGCGGTCCCGTGAACCTCTTAGAGTGGATTTTCTGTTGCGGCGAGTTCCCGACTAATAAAAAGGTATTAAAAAGGGAGTAAGGGCTGGGCTTTCTTTTTCGACTTGTGTCATATTCTTCTACTACTTTTCTGTTATCTGGTAAATCGTTACGCACCTTACCCCAAGTCTTGGGGAAAAAAAGGTGGTTTGATTGATGATTGATGATGATGATATATATATATATATATATATATATATATATTATATATATTATATACATAATATATATATATATAATATCATATATATATATATATATATATATATATCAATGACATACTTTACATGCAAAATGAAATTTATTCTAGCAATACATTTATAAAAAAAATATCAATACGTAGGAAATGATAAAAAAAAAAAAAAAAATATTGGAAAAAATTAAAAATGCCAAAAGCTACTTGCAAAGTACCAAGCACAAGTAGCAAGTTACAAAAGGCTTCAAGTACAAGTACAAGTACAAGTACAGTGATTTTAGAAAACGCAAGTACAAGTACAAGACAAGTTACTCCAAAATTACTTTAAGTACAAGTAAAGTACAAGTACTTGTACTTGAACCCAACCTGATACATTAATACATTTAATAAATATAATAACATTATTTTTACATTTATTTTTAAAGAGCCCTTAGCCATAACCAACTTTACAGGTTAGTATCCCCTGCGAGGGTGCATGGACTCGAAATAAATAAAAATTTTAATCAAAGAAATATTATGCAAGGTTTACCCAAAGAAAATGTGAAAAAATATAACTTGTCAAGTTAAAATTAAAATTAGGCGTTACTCGAAATATTATAGTTAATGTTTAAAGATTTAGAAAAGAAATTAAAAAATAAATGTACATGTTTGAAAAGAAAATAGTTTACAAATTATTAAAGGAAAATATATTTAAGTCTTAGTAATGAGCTGTATCAAGTTTGAAGAAAACAGGTCTGTTTTTAATAATATTATTATTTTAATGTTCATTACCAAAAGGGGTAATATAAATTTCCAAGTTAAAGAATGATGTACTCAAAAATATTATAATAGATGCTAAAGTTTAGCAAGAGATTAACAAATATAATGTACAATGTTTAAAAGGAAATGGAAGTATTACAAATTTATTAAAGGAAAATGATATTTATTAAAAGTGTACAGTCGAAGCATAGAAAATGGAATAACATCACAACTAGAATTGATTTTGTTCGCGCGAAAATATTGCGTCGGTTTC
>JABUQX010031202.1:37500-40000 GCA_015478945.1 Trachelipus rathkii | reverse complement strand
AGCTATAAATGCTCTCTGCTTCAGGAAAATGGACCATATACATAATACGAATTTTGGAAATTAGCCCAAATTGAGGGAACACCGATTCTTTCAGTTGCATATTTCGCTTGCATATTTGCATCTCAAACCGGACCTTAAATGAAATCTAAGCTTTAACAGGTCTTTTTAATACTGCAAGTGAAATTTTGTATTAAATCGAATGAATCTTAACCACATTAATATGTAATCAATTAATTTTAGTGTGGTCGCATGATTGATTATTTCAACTGTATTATTATTTTAACGTTCATAATTGGTACATATAATATTTTGTTTAAAATTTATCATTGTATATTTAAGTCTTGAAAATGGGCAAGAAGGTGTGGAGAATGGAGTGTGTAGTCGAGATGAACTAGGCGGCTAAAAATAATTTAAAAAGTTCAAATTTCGTTTGGTTTATACCGCATGTATAATTAGTATTATTATATACAGTATATATAATATAGTATATATATATAAGTATGATGTAGGTGTGTGATATTGTGTGTATTGTTGATGTGTGATAGTAGTGAGGTATATATATATATATAGTGTGTGTAGTGTGAAGTATATAGTGTGTAAAGTGTGTGTGATGTAGTGTGTGTATATATATAGTAGTGTGTGAATTATATATATAATGGGACATAATTTATTTCGTAATATGGAAATTTATTAGAATACCATAAAAATAGTAATATTCCAAGCGTTAATAAAGGATAAAAAAAATAATTGGCACGTTAAAAATGCCAAAAGTTTACTTGCAAAAGTACTATGCAAATTTTCCAAGTACGAAGAGGTGCAAGTACAAGTTACCATGGGTTTTAGACGCAAGTTACAGAGTACAATACAAGTACTCCAAAAAATGTACTTTAAGTCCAAGTACAAGTTACCAAGTACTTTACTTGAAGCCCAACCCTGATATTATATTATATATATATTATATATATATTATATATATATATATATATATATATATATATATATATAATAAATATATATATATATATTATATATATTATATATATATATATATATGTATATATATATATATATATATATATATATATATATTATATATATATATATATATATATATATAATATATATATACAAACATATATAAACATATACATAACATATATATATTATATATGTGTGTAATATATATATATATATATATATATATATATATATATATATATAATCTATATATATAATATATATAATATATATATATATATATATAATATATATATACTATATATATATATATATACTACTATATATATTATAATATATATACTATATATATATATGTGTTGTGTGTGTGTGTGTTGTGTGGGTGTGTGTGTGTGTGAGTGTAGGTGTGTGTATGCTGTGTGTGTGTGTGTGTCATATTTTTCGTTATCAACACCCACCTTCTCTCTCCCCAAGACTAGGTCGGTAAGGTGGTAACATACCACAGGAAACATAAAAAGTAGTTAGAAGAATATGAAGCAAGTTGAAAAGAAACCCCAGCCTTACCGCCCCATTTATACCTTTTAGTGAGATTACTCGTCGCAGTCAGAAAATCCACCCTAGAGCTTCACGGGACCGCGATGGGCTTTCATATGGCATCTCGTCAGTGTGGGGATTCATTCTTGCCCAGTGAGCTACAACAGACCCCCTCACAAAACCCGCATTCACTTCCTGTTATGCACCTTCTCTCGCCTTTGCCCAAACTCACATTTCTCTCCTCCAGGCATTCCTTTACTGACTCAATCAACTTTTACTTCGGTCTCGCAGCCGGTCGATTCCCATCACACTCACCACTATACATCCGCTTAACCGAAACCGACTATCATCCGATCCATTCCACATGACCAAACCATCTCAACGTACTTTCCTTTATTCTCTCTCTCATTTACTCCTTTTTTCACACCACACAACTCTTTAATACGTTCATTCCTCACATTATCAATTCTTCTCACACCAAACACTCTCCTAAGAATGTCCATCTGAACACATAGTACTTTAGATCTATACCCTTAATCCAGACCATAGTCTCGCTACTATGCATTAACACAGGTAACAACATACTCATCATTGTAACTCTAGCGCACTCAAAGGACTTAGTCCCCTATATATCCACCAATGATTTAATGCACCAGTCACCTTTCTGCCATTCACAACTATCCTACTACCACGCTGCATCGGTCGTTCCAGGCCAACCAGCACCATGCCCTGCCGCCTTCGCCTCAGCACTTGTTCCAGCTGATAAGACCCAGACGACTTCACACCGAGACTGTCCTCACTCAAAGCCATAACCTTACTCTTATCTACGTTTACTTTCCAACCCCTCCTTTACACACCCTACAAAATCTCTCTACCAATTCCTCTCAAACTCTCTACAGGATTCGCCGACACAAGACCAAATCATCCTCATTTAATAGTAACTTATCGACTCCACTCTCTACATTCTCCATTTTTCCCATTGTTTTTT
>JABUQX010031202.1:0-32500 GCA_015478945.1 Trachelipus rathkii | reverse complement strand
ACTTTGAAACGAAACTGTTGCAGTGAATATTTGCTTAAAATTTTATCAAATTTTGTTTCTTAATTTCAATTTTATTTTTCCAGTTCGTATTGCGATTAGAAAACATTGTGAATTCTCATAAACTGAGTGAACATCTTTTTCATATAATCATTTCTTAACTATGTTATTTACGAACTTGCGCTGTTACCATGTAATACATTTCAAACTGACAATTCTTCATATTTCAAATGGTAAGAGTGAATTCCCAAGCCATTATATATATATATATATATATATATATATATATATATATATATATATATATATATATATATATATATATATATATTCAGTTTTGGTTGTGAAGTTGCTGGTTGGCAATTATGTATTTATATTTACAGCTATTGAATGTACAGCTATCTGTTGGATTCCAAATTCACATAGCCCCTTTTTACGGTTTTAGAATAGGATGTATATAATTATCATTTACTATAGTGCTCAATATTGATTGTCATATTTGTCCATACTTTTAATATAAATTGATACCAATCATTTTTAAGTTGTAATATTTGATGTCAGTAAAACATTAACTCAAGCCGAGTTTTATTAATCACATTAAGTGTTATCAACGCATGAAACTATCTAATAAGAGTGACTACTAGTACTACCATATTACAATTAGTAAGTACTAAAAGAATTCTTTATAATGGCGCTCCTTGTCTTCGCCTGAGTTTCTTCTGTTTTTGCTTTTTGCGTTTCGTTGCCACATCTCTCTCTCTCCGGAGGGGAGGTCTCATATCTCTTATATCTCTTATAGCCTTTATTTACTTTAAAAGATATGCTCGTAAAATAAATTTACATTGGCGCTTCCTATAATACTTCATATATTTCTTTATTAAATATTATACTATATATATATATATATGTATATATATATATATATATATATATATATATTATATACTATTATGATATATATATATATATATATATATCCCGTTCAACGCCGTTAAAGGGGTTGTGTGTGTGTGTGGGGGAAGAATCACCCATCTTCCACAAGATTGCCGCCACTTCTCCCTCTCCCAAAAGGTGTGTCAAGTCACCGTTGAAGTCGTTCAGTAAACGCCTCTGTGATAAACAGCTATTGGTCTCCATCTTATGACGCAAAGAAATCAAGTCACCATTCATGACGTCAAAGTGATTGAAAATCCGCCTCAAAATACGTCACGAGTCTGCAAGTCAACTTACCTATAAGTTACGTCATTATTTTATTCTAATAATACTCCAATAAAAATCTATTAAATAATATTCTTTTTGTTGAAATTAATGGAATAAATAATAATAATAATAATAATAGAAAATTTTATCTAATTAAAATCTATTATATATGAAAAAAAGGCTGAGGCAGAAAATTTGGACTTCAATTTATTGCAGAATATGCAATTCTCCGATTTATGCAAAATTTGCAATAATAAACAAAAGGGCTTTGAACTTTAAAAATAAATATAATATATATATATATATATATATATATATATATATATATATATATATATATATATATATATATATATATATATATATATTTACTAAATTTTTCTTTAACTTTATTCTTATATATATATATATATATATATATATATATATATATATATATATATATATATATATATATATATATATATATATATATATATATATATTAATAAAGTTCACAGAGTTTTTTTCTTTATATTTATATATATATATATATATATATATATATAATTTAATATATATATAATATATATACCTGCTTAACTGATGATATTTTAACTAATATATATATATATATATATATTAGGGATGCACCGGATCTCCGGCTCCGGCTCCGGCTTGGCCGGAGTTCCGGCCTTTTTAAAGATCTCCGGCTCCGGCCGGAGACCACTAGTCTCCGGCTTTCTCCGGCCGGAGACATATTTTTAAAAGGCAGTTTTGAAAATAAAAATAGTTATAATTCATTGAAAGTAATAATGAGACATTTAATGAAATAAATTTATTTAGAAGAACTTATTCATACAAAAAGTGTAAAAAAAATTATTTTAGTATTTTTTTTTGCTGTAGTGATAATATTAAGTCAAACTAATAACTAATATTATAACTATAATAATATATAATAATATGAATAGGCTATAGGACACCATTTACTAAATTGACTAATAATTTTGATAAACAATTTAAAAGGGTTTGATTTCCAAAATGACAACCCCTAACAAAAAATACACTTTTGATAAATCTTGCTTTAAAAATGCAATACAGAAATAGATAAATGAATTGGTAGAAGGACTTTTAAACTACATGCCATATCTGACCAAAAGACTAAAAAATTATGATATATATATCCTTAATCTTTAAATTATTAAAGAGCTTTTAAGTTTTAACAAACTAACATTTGAAACTATATATATATATATATTATAAAGTGCATGTACCATGCTGAATATAAGATAATATGTGTCAATAAACATTTCACCGAAAACGCCTCGTTTCCAAGATACAAGGTGATGAAACCTATTTAAACATTAAGTTACAATAAACAGTAAACTAAATTTGGAAAGTCAATTAACAAATTCATTCAATTTAGTTAATTATAAGAATGCATACGGTACATTACTGCACAGAAGAAAATATACAACAGAAATAGTACGAAGCAATGGTGCACTAAGGTTATAGCAAATGTTGAAAATGAGAACCCCCAGCGGCAATACAGGCTTCTATTCTGCGACGCATTGATTGGCGGACACGTTCAAATTTACCGTGTGTGTGCCGAATTGTATCACAAGATGCGATTATGCGAGCCCTTAATTCTTCGGGACTTTCAACTGTTGCTGTATAAACCAAATGTTTCAGGTGACCCCACAAGAAGAAATCCAATGCATTTAGGTCTGGAGACCGCGGAGGCCAAGGTTCTGTACCTCCTCGACCTATCCAACGGCGTGGATATACAGTGTTCAAATAGTTACGAGCAACTAAACTGAAATGAGCTGGGCTGGAGCGCCGTCATGCATGAAATACATTTTCGATCTTAATTGTAATAGGACGTCTTCCAGTAGTGTAGGCAAATCATGTTTAAGAAATTGGCGATAAACGTCTCCAGTAAGCCTCGCTGGTAAAAAGAATGGACCTATCAAATGGTCGCCAACAGTTCCGATCCATACATTCTATGAAAACTGGTGTTGATGGCGTCTTTCAATAATTGCATGTGGGTTCTCATCAGCCCATATGTGATTGTTGTGAAAGTTCGATATGGAGTCTCTGGAAAAATTTGCCTCATCGGTGAACAATATTTCTGCTAAATGGTGAGGATTGTCTGCAATTTTCTGTTGCATCCATCGACACAAATCTACTCTTGCAGGAAAATCTGTTGGTACAAGTGACTGCACTCGTTGGATGTGATAAAGGTACAAAAGTTGATTTTTCAATACCCTGACAACTGTCAAATGACTTACATGCAGTGTTGCAGCAATCTTTCTGGTACTTGTTGTAGGACTGTCCTCAAGTTCTTGGAGAACCTGTTCTTCGACATCTGGAGTTAATACAGTGCGAGGCCGCCCGTTTCCATTAGTAAGTTTTTTAAAACTTCCTGTTTCTCTAAGACGTTGATGGAGACGTCTGGCTTGCCGAGATGATGCAGGGATGACACGATTGGGAATTTTGTTTCTTCCTTAGAATTTACTTGTGGCTGTGAATTACCGTTCGTTACGACCGTAAACAAAATGCATATCGCACATTTCACTATTTGTGCAGTTCACATTTTTGAAAATATGAGCAATACTTGAACACAGAACTTGACGTGACACGGACTAGTATATGTATAAATGAAGCGAGATACGGAACTAGTAAATAACAGGTAGGTAACCTTTCCTACGGTATATTTGTGCTTATTATTAAGGTTGAGATGTGGCACGGGACGGGCAATGGAATATATCAGATATGTCTCACATAAGTTTCATCACCTTGTATCTTGGAAACGAGGTGTTTTCGGTGAAATGTTTATTGACACATATTATCTTATATTTATGCAAGAAATATCATAATGAATTTTTTCGCAATATTAACGATACACCCTGATATATATATATATATATATATATATATATATATATATATATATATATATACTATATATATATATATATATATACCAACTTCTTTTTATATATATATATATATATATATAAGATGCATGTACCAACTGTTATCGATTCTGTATAGAGTATCACGAATAGAATTTTTGAAAAATTAATTATATTGTTAAGCACAAAGTCATCAGTGAAAGAAAAGTTAAATAGCTTATGCATTGCTATTAGTAACCATTCTCTAATATTTAAAATCAAATGCTCTTAAATTATGATGAAGAAACAGGAGCTGATCAGCTAGTGTTGGAGAAAGACGATTCCTTTTACTTGTAGAAATATTTCCTGCTTGGCTAAACATTCTCTCGCTAAATACACTTGAGGGTGGAGCAGAGATATTTCCTAGCTAATTCAGGTAAGATGCAATCAGGATAAATAGCTTTTTCTTTCCACTATAACAGTAGATCAGCATTCGATTTTTGTTCCAATAAGTGGTGTTTCAAAATATTTATCTACAGAAGTTTGAATAATATTTTCTATTCATGTCATTTTCTCTCACTTTCACTGCTTACGTTTGCATTTTTTTCTCCTTTGATCAGTTCCACTTGGTTTGATTGTATTTGAATATTCTTCATTTTCTTCTAACGACTTTTCTTGTAGCATGTCATCAAAGCACTCCAGAAAATTGAATGTGTTTCCTTATCAATATCTGCCGTTTCATTTTCAGATTCTTCATGTGAATCTGTATGAGACTGATCATTTTGATCATCATTTTGTTCATCAGAATCTGAACTTAATGTAATATTTTCTTTAGCTTTTATAAATGTTTTACTTCTTCTTTGAGCATAAATTTTGTTTTATTCTGATCAATAATATCAAAGGGAGCTAATTTGTATTGTGGATTTAGAACTATTGTAAGTACATAAAGTTTCTTCTCTTTAATGGTACCAAAACGTTCAGTAACAGAATTTAAAAGTTCATCTTTCCTAGTTTTTACACAGCTATCCTTCCAAGTTTTTGCTAAATATTTTTCAATGCATTAACTGCAGGTATTACAAAAGATAAATCTACATCATCATTACTCGTTCTTTTAGCTAATTCTTCAAATTCTTCTTCTTCCATTAGCTTCCAGTGATTTGCATTTAAGATTTCTAAATTGTTTTTCGAATTTGAAGAATATATAGTAATTGCAATTTTTTTCTCTATGATCCTTTGCAGCATATAATATGATGAATTCCATCTTGTTTTCACATCTTGGATAAGCTTGTGTATTGACAAATTAGATTTTTTGAATTTCCGTTAATTTAGTTGTAGCAATTGGTGATCCACTAAAATGACCTACAATTTTCCAACATAAAGTAATTAAATCTTTAATTGATTTTTGAGAAAATATAGCATCATGTATTATTACTAGCTGTAAGGAATGAATAAAACATCTCATTTATAACACCTTTCGCTCTCATACCTTTTGTAATGTTTGGTGCGTTATCTTAGGACAACATGAATATTTTCTTTTTTTAAATCGCAGCTCTTAAGTATTTCCTCGCTTTTTAGACACATATTTTCTGCTGAATGAGAAACACTAAATTTACTGATTTGTAATGTTCCACTCTTCCTTTGACAATCTTTATCAATCCAATGCCCTGGCATACTTATAAAGCTTTCATTGTAATATGAGCAAGTCCAAATATCTGTTGTTAATGATTTTCCTTGAATTTCTTGCAGCTGAAGTGTTATTTTGTTCTTTACCCTTTTATATATTGTTTGGATAATCTCTTCTGAAAAGTACCTCCTTGATGAAATATTATATTGTGGACTTACGTGATTTATTATTCTCTTAAATCCAATGTCTTCCACACAAAAGAAAGTGGCAGATTGTCCACAGCAATCAATTCCCAATTTTTTGAAATGAATTTCTTTGCTTTTCTATCATTAATTTCCCAAATCTTTGTTTTATAAGTTATTTCAAACAACGGTGTAGGCTGAAGAAATCTTTTTAATAGAGTAAGTTGATGATATGGATGGACATGGATCATAATCTGCTGTGTCTCCTGTGATATCATGTTTTCTTTTTCGGCCACTTTTCCCTCTTGAAGATTCAGATATTTTTTTATCTTCAAATATATGGTTTTATGTTTCTCTTCAAAGATGATCCAGTAAAGGTTTTTGTGCTATAATATTTTGAACCTTTCTTTGGGTTTCCTCTTGATAGTAATAATGTATTCCCAGTAGCGCACAAGTAGCTCACACCTCACGGGTTTAGCCCTCTTCAAGGAGTGTAACTACCTAGTGTAGTTACTACTTGGGATCGGACGAGGAAGGTGCGCGTAAATTGCATGTTTAAGTCATCAGCTTCATAATATATATATATATATATATATATATATATATATATATATATATATAATATATATATATATATAATAACGCCATATACTTATAACAATATATATCGATAACAATATCTTAAGATTATCTAACAACCTTTAAGTGCTGATTATACTAACTCTTTATATATATATATATATATATATAATATATAAATAATATATATATATATAAGGTGAATATAAATGGAAATTTCGCATTCTCCGGCCGGAACCAGGCCCCTCCGGCCGGAATTAGGCCCTTTCGTTCTCCCAGGCGCTCATCCTCTCCGGCCTCGGCCAAAATTACTCTCCGGTGCATCTCTAATATATATATATATATATATATATATATATATATATATATATATATATATATATATATATATATATATATATATATATACCTATGTATATATATATATATATATAATATTGTTTCAGTAGTGCGTGTGTTAGTAGTAGGGCGCGGAATTGATGCAGAAGGACTACCTACTGAAGGAAGACGAACTCACTCCATAGTAGTAAAGCATACAATTCCCCCGTCATTTCAAAAGATACCTACCAGAGTAAGATTACCCTCTTAACATTTTTTTTTGTATTTCATACATATATTAAATAGAATAGGAGATTCATTACCCCTATGACTACTACTACTACTGTACCTACTACTACTACTGCCCTACTGTTTAACTGATATTTTTCTTCTTCCATACCCTGTCCTTTCCATTTCAGTCATTCCTAAAGCTACCATAATTAAAGTACAGCATGCTAAAGGTACTTATAAAGGGTCAACCCCTCAAATTAATCTTTCCATCACTCTTGGCACTGACTCTGAGTGCAAGGAATTCTTTCATATGCTACTTTTTGCTAATTTTAAGGGTTCTTTAGGGGTGGGAATGCTTAAGGGAAGGGTACAATAAGTAAATATCACGCCGCTAAGTAGTAGCGAGACGATACAAGGTGCCCGCCTTGCCCCGGCACCTAAAATTCAAGTAAAAATGAACCCAACTGGAGCCCATATGTACCCTAGTGAAGTAACAGGTCCAGTTGGAGGTACTTACATGCCCAGTAGTATGGAGATGCATACCGTCGGCCAAGCCCCTATCTCTAGCAACCCGGCACCGGTGGCTGACATGAGGACCCCTGCCTATAATAGAGTTTCGGGGCCATATGGGGCTAATTTGACAAGTTCAGTTCATGGTAGTAAAGTACCCTGCTATGCAGCCACGCCACAGCGCAGTATAATGCAAGGACAGGGTCCCCTAAGTAGTGCAGAGATGCCTTGCACGCCTCCTCAGTACTATACAAGCCTGTCTTATGATCCAGGTCCCACTAGTAGTATGGGAGGTGAACTGCCGTGCCTTACAAATTACAGTACCTATTCCCTAATCAAGGAAAGGTTACCAACAAATAGCAATGACAGAGATCAGTATAGAACTAACCCCCCTGCCATTGTTGTAAATAGCTTTAAGTCTTGCATTGCTATAGATGAAGTAAAATGGAATCCCAGACTCCCTATTTTAATATACGCATCAAAGCTTTCTAAAGCAGTATATGATTTTGAAAGAGATTTTTACATGCAACATGGTGAGAAAATATCAGATAAGTTGAGAAGGACGTTAATATTCTCCAAGGTATACAAAATTACGCCTCAACGGTTACAATCAGAAGTGTTAGAATATTTTGATGCCAATATGTCCTTTATATCTCAGATTGAAAAATACGATTTGAAGATGTTGAACGCCATGTCCAAACATCCAAAGGGGATTCATGGCAAGAAAATTTGTAGGTCTATAACTAATGGAGTTCACAGGCTTAAGTGCTTTACATGTGAAAGATATGGACATAGTGATGAAGAGTGTGTATATGATGCATTTTGCTCTAGTTGTAAAATGTACCATCAGAGGGGTACAAGTGAGGCTTGTGCTGGTACAAGCTGGGACTTCAATAGCCCTAGCGCTTTGAGAAGAATAAAGTATTTGCCTCTTGCTCCTGAAGGGACAAGAGAGCGGAAGGTAGTGAGTAAAGATAAGAATAGAAGTGAAAGAGTGCAAAAGGACTGGAGAGGCAACGGGAAACCAGAGAGTTCTCCTGCTTACCCATCCTCTTTTCCTTATCCCTCTACCTCTTCTAACTACCCTTCAAGTACCTTTCCTTCTTCTGTAAACGTACAACGTCCCACGTGTAAACCTTCTGCGTCCCATGTCCCTAGTAATGTGTATATGTCCAACCCTCTCTCTCAACGTTCTTTTTCAGCTCCAGTACATAGCTCCGGCCGCTACATGCATCAGCATGTAGGGACTATGGACGAAGCTGCCGCTTATCCTCTTTCTCAGGACCAACCTGCGTCCTCCTATGAGAATTACACTTCTTATACTAATGAACAAGTTCAAAGCTCAAAGTTATTACCCACAAAATGCAAATACCATACGTCCTGAGTGTAACTATTTATGTGCTAATGTTTCGTCTACAGCAACCACACATCACAATATTACACATACAGATGATAACAAGGGTACAATAAACCCAAATTTTCAGCGGGCGTTATGAATGAGACTTCCATTCATAACTGCCCTACCCCTCTCGGAGTCGAGAGTATAAGTAATATGGATCCCCCTATGTCCTTTTTAATGGAAGACACTCCTTCTTCTTTACCACCATCATACATACTCACAACTTCTAATCATATGAAACCAGGGGTTTTATATGGTCTTCCTTTTCAACTTACTCACGATTTCAGTCATAGGATTGAAACGTCAGGGCTCTTAGATTGTGGAGCTTCGCGCTCTTTAATAAAGGAGGGTCTCTTCCGTAGATTTTCTAAAAAGACAGAATCTACAATTAACCCAGTTTTACATAAGCCTGATGTTTCATTACGGTCTATCTCTGGACAAGAGTTAGTAATACAAGGAAGAACAGAATTGCAAGTTATAATGGGTGGTAAAGCATTTAATTGTAATTTCTACGTAGTTCCAGACTCTACGTCGTTTCCTTTAGATGTTTTAATAGGAACCGACATACTAAAAATTTTGCCTCTTATGATAAACATAAGACGAGATAGTGTATATTTTGCCGATGGTAATGGTGGAACTAAGGAGATTCCGTTAAAATTAATAAGAAAAGGGTACAAGAGCACGAAGGGTGCTCCTCTTTCCTTAAACAATCTCCAAAGTTATCCTCACCACGAAGGTATATTAGCGGGTACAGGTACAGACAGGTCTTATAGTCAAGTCCTTAAGTCTACGCCTCCCCGAAAGGACATGGAACATATTAATAATTTGTATCGCTCCTCTAATAATGGAGGCTGCTCGACTAATTTGTATCGCTCCTCTAATAACGGAGGCTGCTCGACCAATATGTATCGCTCCTCTAATAACGGAGGCTGCTCGACCAATATGTATCGCTCCTCTAATGGAGGCTGCTCGAATAACTTGTATCGCTCTTCCCCCGGAAGCTGCTTGACTTCTCAAATTCCTTATTCAGGAAAGCATATTCGCTCCTCGTATAACAGAGGTTGCATGATTACTCCTGCTCCCACCATGGGGGAGTACGGACAAATCAAAAGCCCTACTAATAGTGTATCGAATTTAGGACATTTTGGACAGAGCACCGCAGTAGCTCCTCCAAATAGGGTTTATCCTCCTTCGCCTATGTCACCAAGTGGTGGCTATAGCCGAAGCACCGCAGTACTTTCTCCGCACCAAGCACCGCTGTTTAGCCGTGAGCGGAATACTGCGACTCCTTTCCCAAACAGAGCTTTTCCGTCTGTATACGCTGCACCTCTTCGTGAAGGCAATAAAGCCTACGTTGAGTCTCCTGGGAATACAAAGCTTCATAGCAATTACGGTCGGAGCACCGGTGTGTTTCCCTCCGCAAGAGGTAATTCACCTCAATATACATCATCTCCTGGTAATCCAGGTAAGATATGTTTCCAAAATAGCTTGCCCAGTGGCATCTATTCAAGTAATAATGCAGGAAGTCATAAAATTAAGATGAATTCTTCGCATCCTGATACCTTTTATACTGGTGAGTACCATAATGGAATTAGTTCAGGCCATTACTCCACAGTGCACCCCAGTGCACCACCTTGCACCCCTGTGCACACTAATGTAAAAGCTCAAAATTTGCTTTACAACGCAGTACACCCCAGGGCACCCCTTGGCACCCTTGGGCACCATAGTGAAAAAGCTCGAAAATTGCATTTTTCTTCAGTACACCCCAGGGCACCCCTTGGCACCCTAGGGCACCCTAGTATTAAGGCTCCAAAAACGCATTGTACATCACCACATGCCAATTTAGGTCGGTGCACACCAATGCAACCTCCATATAATGCTAGTAAATCTCAATTTAATGTACCAGAAGGTAAATTAAACATGAGCACCACAGTGCCATTACCTTACAACACTTGCATGCCTAACCGAACCGCCGAGGTGTCACCTAATATAGGAGCACCACTGCCTCATAATTTAATTGAGCGTCCTGTCACAAGCTATCCTAGTCCTAGGTCGGATTCTTTTCAGACATCAAAGATTATAAATAATGAGCAGTATAACTCTCCAGGGAGTCGGTGTCGTTCTGTCGTTCCTACCTTGGAACATACTAATTATTATTCATCCCTTTCGGATGAAATGGATAATATGGATAATAAGGAAAAAGGTTTAACTGCAGAAGAAGTGGTACGATATCAGAAAAAATTGTTTAGTCAGTACAGTCATGGTAAGCGAGTGCATTTTCACCCTAATGAGGTAAGTAAAACTCCCATATACCATCACACATATACCTCTAAACATCCTTCTGAACACACTCACTATTCTTCTAATTCCTTTAATACTCTTCCTAATTCTTTACAGGAGATTAATACAATTTCACATCCTTCCTTATCTCCGTCGCACCCGACCAGATACGCGGATTTACTTGAAAGTAAACCGATTGAAATTAATTCTCCTTTTTCCTCGGCACTCCAGATGCAGATGCCTTACTCAGATAAAATTTCAGAAAGCTTGAATGTTGTCATAGACGACTCTCTTTCTTATAATGTTTATACTTCTACGGACTTAGAGATATTACCGCACTCAAGGTATATTCTCCCTGTTAAGGTACAGTCCCACATTGGTGCTTCTCCTCCAGAAGATTTAGCACTCATCACTGAAAGCAAAAGTGATTATCTTTCCTCAGGTACACTTTTCTTTGGAAACACTCTTTCTACCTGCCATAACGGCAACATTTTGTTAGAATTAGTAAATTTAGGCGCAGATACTGTTACTTTTGACAATCACTGCCTACTTACTACAGCCTCTCCGCTTCTTTATAAAACCACAGAACCATACGACATTAACACAGTCACTGCTTCTAAGGGTCTTTCCGATGCACAAATCCGGGAAGTTTACAGAGAAATTTTACTCTCTGAATCCAGTAAGGATTCAAACAAATACGTTTTAAATAATCCTTCACAACTTGAAGACATGCTTTCATTCTTAGTTAAAGAAATAAGAAACACTATTGCTTTGTAGATGATCGGTAAGGGGAGTCTGCCACTTTTAAAAAACTAAGTATTTCTGTTCAAGAAGCTCATGGAAGGCAGTCGGACTATGTGTATATACCCGTCCATACTAAATTACCCCATAAGTACATGGAAGCCATAGACGAATGGGTAGAAGACAGCTTGGAAAAGGGATACATAGAACCTAGTATTTCTCCTAATAATTCCCCTTTGCTTTTAATTCCTAAAAAGAGCGGTGGAAAAATGAGAGTAGTAGTAGATTACCGGAAGTTGAATTCATTCACAGTTCCGGACAGGTATCCGCTGCCTAATATTGCTGAATCCTTGTCCCTTATAGGGTCAGCACGCGTGTTCTCCACGATTGATTTGCTCTCGGGGTTTTCACACTTGGAATGCGAACCAACGTCTCGTCCCTACACTGCTTTCTCCACTTCTCGAGGTCATTGGCAAATGAAAATTATGCCCCAAGGTGCGCGAAATTCTCCGTCGATTTTTAGCCGTACCATGGAAATGGCACTCTCCGGCTTGCTAGGCGTAGTTTGTTTACTTTTTATTGACGACATTCTTATTTTCAGTAAAGATATTTCTTCACATTATACACATCTTACAAAGGTTTTTAATGCTTTAACAAACGCTCACCTAAAAATAAAGCTTGAAAAGTGTTCTTTCTTTAAAAGTAGTGTCACTTTCTTAGGTTTTAAAATCAGTGAAAAGGGGCTATCCCCTGATCCGGTTAAATTGGAAGCTATTAAAGGATTTAAAATTCCTCAGAATGTGTCTGATGTCCGTTCAACCCTTGGTTTCTTTAATTATTTTCGCCACATGATACCCCATTATTCTTCCCTTGTGCAGCCCCTAACTCTGCTCCTAAAGAAGAATATTCCATTTTCTTGGCAAATCGAGCAGCAATCTGCTTATGACTCTTTGAAGAAATTTTTACTTTTAGACCCAGCACTTTCTTTCCCTGATTACTCTAAACCGTTTATTTTAAGCACAGATGCTTCTGATTTCGGCATAGGTGCTGTCTTAGCCCAATTAGATGAAAATGGAAAAGAAAAACCTTTAGCTTTCACTTCCAAAATGTTAAGTAAAGCTGAAATCAACTATAGCACGACTGAAAAGGAAGCGTTGGCTATAGTACACGCTTTAACCAAATTTAGAACTATCATATTTGGTTATCCTCTTAAAATTTACACAGATCATTCCGCATTAGTACACCTTTTCAGACATAAACAATTAGCTGGACGTCTAGAAAGGTGGAATCTCAAAATCCAGTCTTTCAACCCAGAGATAATTCATATCGAGGGTAAACTGAATATTATTCCGGATTATCTTAGTCGTCACCCAGTTCCTGACACTGGACACCTTTCTTCTTCTAATGAAGACGATCCTGATCACAAAACTTCTGCCATTCGGTTTAAAGAGTTTCAGAATCATCCAGAAGAGCCTTCTATAGCTCTTGTTCATAATCCTGTTCCAATAGTTTTTCCCGACACTAGAGTCTACACTTTTACAGATGATGTTATTTTCCAGGAACAGCGTAATTGTCCTAGACTATCAGAACTTATCAATAACATTGAAAATTCTCCTAACCCGGACAGCTGTCTCCCACATCTTATAGTCAAAGGTTTACTTTATTGGGTTTCTCCTAAAAACAAATATCTGCTTGAAGTTCCGGATTCTCTCATATATACTGTTATATTTTTGAATCATAACACACTTTCTGCAGGACATCCAGGTGCCGAACGCACTGAATACCGTGTTAGAGAAAGATATACCTTTCCTCGACTATTTCTACATTTGTTTCTTTCTTTTGTAAACAATGTACTTCATGTCTTGAAGTCAAAGGTTCTAAACCTCATCCAGTTGCTATCAACTCCTATCCTTTACCTTTCTATCCTTTTTCTAGAGTTCACCTAGACACAATAGGCCCACTTCCGAAGTGTAAAATTACAGGCGCTAAATACATCTTGGTTTTTAAAGATGCACTTACTCGCTACTGCGAAATTTGCCCTGTAGCTTCCAGGGATGGAAAAGTAGTTGCAGAAACTCTCTTAAATAGAGTCATTCTTCATCATTCTGTACCGGAAATCCTCATCACGGACCGGGCCGCCGAATTCACGTCAGAGTTTTTCAACGAAGTTTGCAAAACGTGGAATATTAAAAATCGCACAATCGCCGTCAGACATCCTCAAAGCAACAGTCTTGTGGAAAGAGAAAATAGACGCATTGAGGATTACTTGCGTCACTTTGTTTCTGCACAGCACGACGATTGGGGAAAATACATTGCTTTTGCACAAATTTCCCTAAATTCTACTTATAACTCTTCTATTGGAAATACTCCTCATTTTCTGGTCCATTTTTATGTTCGTAGGCTACCCTACGACCTCCCTGACTATGTTTCTCCTTTTGTTAACAAAACACAGCCTTTAAAGGATCATCTATATGACTTTAACGCGGAAATGGCTGAAAGAGCTGCTGCCATCCGCGAATTGGCTCGACAAAAACTGGAAAAAGAAACATTCAGAATCGCCCAACAACAACACTCAAAGGCTCCTCTACGTCCTATACGTGTTGGCGATTACGTTTATCTACTTGCGGTAAAACCTCCCCATTTATCTCCGAAATTGTTCAAGAAATGGGTTGGTCCTTACTTAGTTGTAAATGTTCTTAAATTTAACAAATATCTTCTCAGATGTCTTGTTACAAATAAAGAATTTGAATCACATGTGGACAATTTAAAAATTCTCCCCATGCCGATTGTTAAAACAGTGGACAATAATCTTTCGTCCAGTTGGCAATCCTATGATCCTATAAGGAATCCTCCATTGCCCCCGAAACCTGTCGCAGCGTGGTTTTTTCGCGGCCGCCTCCTCAACCTCCTAACTGCTCGACGCCTTGTCACGTGGAGGGTGGCGCCTTCTTCTGATACTCTCATTCAGACAACATATGATGAATGGACGAGTATGCCATCTGCAAATATATATTGGCCACCGTCGCTATACAAGCTGTAACAACAACCGATTTCAGCCAAGACATCAGGTGCAACAACAACAACTCCGAGTCCAGCCACCTCAACCAGTGCAACAACAACAACTCCGAGTTCAGCAACGTCACCAGGTGCCACAACGGCTATCGCCAGTACAACAACAACAATACCGAGGACAACAACATCAAAGAGATGTAACTCCTATCTCCCCTGAAGGTTTACCTCTTCGGGTAACAGTCTTCTCCAAGACACATTTCATCATACTCCCTCAACAACAACCCAAAGAGTTTCCATCCGAATTCATCTTTTGGCAAAGATCCTATGGAAGTTTATCCATATTTAACATCATTCCTTACGAAAGAATATTTCTTATAGCTCTCCCACAGCTTTCTTCTCCTTTCTGTATCAAACTAATTTGTCTGGTCAGAGTTTCTATGCCATAGTTCACCTCTTCTTTTCTAGGCGCTCTTCACTCATAGTTAGTGGTCCTCTTCTTCCCCAGACTCAACAAAAGGTTATTAGAGCCCCTATTAGATATTTATGATGAATACCCTAATATCCAATCCTCTCTCTTCGCCTCCTCTCCCACTTCTGAAGAATCATATTTATTAAGCGATGATACGATCGAATAGATCGCTAGCTTCCAGGAGGGTGCGCTCAATACACAATTTGAGGTCCCTCGTGCCACATTCTCCTCAAATGTAAACTTCGCAGTCAATGCTCCGAACCGAGGTTTGCATCCACTTCCTCCTCCGCGTTAATCCCTTTGTCCGGTACCTCACCTCCTTTCCATTCGTCCGCATCCGCGTCATCTACTCGGTGCATTGACTGCACTAGGATAGCCTTTATTCATGTTCGTTTTCTTACTGGAGTCCGCTATTTCAAGACATATTTAGAACAGTTCCACCTTAGACGTGTCCAGAGTAGCACCTCTTGAATTACCCCAGAAGTCGAGAAACATTCCTCCTGCCTTACCTCTTAAGTCCAGAGATATTCCCCCTTCATTACTTTTAAAGTCAAGAGCATTCCTCACCTGAAAAATTTGATCTATTCCTCTGGGGTATTAGCTTCTCCTAAGATTATACCTCCGACAGTTCTTTCACGAGTTCTCATTTTTTTCCTCACGGAGCGGATAGGCTCATCTATGAATAATATAAACCCCAGAACCATAAAACTCATATTCCACGAAAGGATGTTATCCTGTGCGTACATTTTCACCCCTTCCAATTCTACTCCCTATAACGGATGTACAAATCTCCTTCTTTTCTATCTTTTTACCTCAAACTTCTGCTTCCTCCACTACTGTCAATCCTTTACCCAGTGGTACACCCTGGTACTGGAATTTATGCCATGCACTGGAGCTATACCTAAACCAAAAAACATAAACTATCAATCAAATACAAAATCAACAATATAAATTATTTACCCATAAGAACACACATATAATCGTGTTTCATTCTCAGTGATAGATTTCTCGCCACCGGTGAGAGTAGTCGTGAGATGTATAGTAGAAAAGTGCTGCTAGGTGGGTTGTGTATATAGTTAAAGTATATTAAGAGATCAAATCTACATCGATAGTAGTATGTAGTATATTCGACGCGCGAATTTTGAATTTAATACGTAATAAGTAATTCGAACTTCGTGTGTATGCGCGCGGAATTTCGTTCTTCTAGTATGTAAGTTTCACTTAAGTATATATCCTACACAGTGTTATATCCTATATTACTACTGTAAACCCGTTGTATGAGGGGTATATCTTCTTTAACCCTTTCACTGCGTCAGCTGAGTACCCTTTCACGCGTCAGCTGATCAGCGTGTGTACAACTGTGCATGGACGGTATGAAAATACCGCACCATGCTACTACTATCTTTGCTGTGTCTGTGCTGGGGCTTTACTGAAACAGTGTGTATCTTATACTCTGGTTCGTGCTTCGTGCATAGTATATATCGGGGTCAGTACATATATCAATATATACCGTAAAATTAATATATATATATATATTACGTTAACAAGTTTGAAATTCTGTAAAAATATATGTATGATAAATATATGTATTATAATAGCAAAATATCAATAATAATTTTTTTTTTTGTTTCCCCTTAAGCGAGTTTTTTTTATTTAGTCTCCCTTATATATAGGAGTAATATAAACAAAAAATTTATATAAATAATATTACGTACTGTGTACGTATTACAATATGTAAACATATTTATATATATTTATAACATATAGAGTAAGTTATTTTAATTATACTCACGCGTAGTCTATCTAATATTAAGTATAGTCCTATGCTCGTTGTCTAGTATATATATATATAACGTAATAAGTATTATATAATAATCGATTTAATAATATATATAATCATAATATATATATTATTGATAGTGCTGAGTATTATATCGACCTAATTAATGCGCGATTCGTCGATCAGAGTTTTTACTCGTAAATGATATACCTGGTATATCTTTTCAGTATTACTATGGAATAATATAATATAGTATATATTATAATACAATATATATATATATGTTTATATTTTATATCTATTATATATATATTATATTTATATTAATATTATATATATATATATATATTAAAACTTATATATAATATGGCTATATATATATATATATATATATATATATATATAATGTCGTCCTATATATATAGTATTATTATATATATATATATAGTTACTATTATATATATATTATATTCATATCATATATTATGATGAAATAACATAATTCTTAAGTGTTTGAATAGTTAAATGTAAATTTTTCTCAATAGCACTCACATATTAATTATATATATATAACTATTTACAGTGGAGTGGTAGTTCAGAGGTGATAGTTGAAAAGGTGCTTGCCATTTTATGAAATAAATTAAACGTTATATATATATAAATTTTCTCCAAATAAAAATTTTTGCTTATAACTTAAATAAGGTTGTTTATATAAATAAATTCACTATATATAATTTATACTTATTATATATATATTTTCATACTATAATTCCTTATACTAGAAAATAGAGTAATTGGGGAAATAATAAATAGTATATTATACTATTTTCATTTATAATACTATACAGAGAGTATATATATTTTTTATTTAATTTTAATATATATAATCAAAAAATTGAAAAAATGAAACAAAATATATTGTAAAAAAAATCTAGTTTTTCCGTGACGTAAATTTAACAAATATTGTGTCACACTATTTTCTTTATATAATGAGTATATTTATATTATATTTATATATATTATATATATATATATTATATAATATATATATATATATATATATTATATATATATATTATATTATATCGTATTCATGAGTTATAATAGGATGACGAATTCAGAGAAAGTAGAAGAAGAGAGACTGTGAAGAAGATCGGTGAGCGAGGTACTCGCAAGAATTCCCTATTCTGGAAAGGGAAGGTAAGAAGCATGACAAGTGATGAAATAAAATGAAAAATATTGTATCGCACATTGGGGGTGGGGTAAAGGGGAGGAAAGAAAAGAGGAATAGATTGAGGGACTCCCAAGTATAGAAGAAAATACAAATTTCGGGATGGGGGATAAGGGGGATACAATGGTAAAAAATCAACCCAGCATCTAGAATAATAAGCCAAACTTTCATAAAACGAGCTTTGAAGACATCCTTCATGCTGCCATGGGGCAGCTTGGTTTCGGGGTACCAACTAACTATCGTCTCGAAGGAGCGGTCGCGCGCCAGGATCTGTATATGCTCAAACAGGTTTTAAAAATTCTGCACATTACAGAGATCGCACTAAGATTAATGTAGTACGATAGCGAAGGCTTAAATTTAGAAAGGAAACCAGAGTGTTCATAACTGAACATCGTATAGAACGAATACGATTTATGACGACACGTGTCGGCATTTCAGAGATCATATCAAAAGACATTACTACGTGCCGACAACGTTGGATCGGCCTCAGCAGGGAAGGGGAACTAATTACTCGTTTTGTTTCCGACAACGTTGTTTAGACGTCTCTCATGCAGGAAAGGTTAAGTGTTTTCTATACTCTTATACTGATTCTTGCTTTACAGTCATGCCATTAATAACTAGTCTTTAGTATTCTTATAACCTCTTCTTATATCTTTGTTTAGAGTATATACCTCACATTTCTCTATCACAGATATAAGAAATAGAGAGGTAGATTATAAAAAATATAGATTAAGAAAAAGATAAGAAAGCCGAAAATAATATAAACCAAGCTAGTTATAAGTACATAACTCGTTAAAATTATTTGTAGCATCGTAATTAAAATTGTCTTCTCTACATATTTTTGTTGTGCTTTTTTATATAATTGTAGTATTTGTAATTTAAAATTTTAGTTATGTTCTTTCTTAAGTTGATGTTAATTACATTATTATGCTTTGCTTTGCTTTACTTATGTCTTTAATTATAGTTTCGTAACCCTATTCCTGTAAGCCACAACTGACCCTTCACCTTGAACTCGAGCTCATTCTCTTTTCAACCTTACTGATAAAACAAGCATTCTACTATCACATACTCCGTGGAAATTAAAGAGAAACATACTTGCGACCTTTATTCTTCCTTGACGGCTAAATACATTGTTAATAATTGATGTTTTATTATTACCTTTCTTCGGTTTATGTGATTTGGTTCCACTGAAATTCTAATTTCGGCTATTGTTTATGGTTAATGCTCTTTTAATTCTGTTTTTTGGCATTAATGTGGTTAGGCTCTATTGTACAGATGTCTGTGATATCCACACTCGATCATCTGATTTGTGCTGCATATTTTCCGGTGGTAGTTCTAGTGTTTTATAGTCGAGTGCCATACTAAGGACTTACTGATTATTACAATGTTTCTTTAATAAAATATTATTATATTTTTGTTTCCAAAGTCAATTTCCTCTCCTTTCTTAAGAACTCGAGAGAATAGTATGTTGCTTTATGAAACAACTATCACGCTTCTTTGTTTAAAAGTGACTCTCATTGTAACGTCTTACTACTTTAGTAGCTCCATGATACCTAGAATCTCTTTACGGAGCCGGCGAAACCTGTACCTTGCTTTAACTAAAATGTACGAGAACTAATCTAATTACATATACATCTAGACTTTGCTGACACTATATTTTTGCACGCCGTGATATGTTTTCCCTTCTCTTATCTATAATGCCTTCAACGGATCGATAAGATCTTAATCTGGCGTGATTTTCCTCGTCCTTCATCGTTGAGAATAGGAATCTCACATGAAGCTAAACAATTTACCAAAACATTTTATGGTGATTTTGGTGCGCGCAGAACTTTCAGAGTGATTTATTGATTAGTACAAGTTACCGCTAACTGCTTAGCGCGGTCTCAGTATACAGGATCTCTAAATAATAAATATAGTTTAACAAACATTTATAGTGAAGCGACGTCATCTAATTCTAAAAAGATCCAATAAAGGATACTCGTTGGGGCGAAAATTGTGGGACGAAACTTGCAATGAGTCGACTCTGAGGAGAGTTTTGTGGAGACTTTGAAACGAAACTGTTGCAGTGGAAATATTTGCTTAAGTAAATTTATTCAGTATATTTTTTTAATATTTTGGAGTTTTTAATTTTTAATTTATTTTATACTCCCGTTTCATTATTGCGATTGCAGAAAACATTGTCGACTTGGGGCAGAAGGGTAAACTGATAGGGAAGATATTTTTCTTATCTTAGATCGTTAAAGCAATTATGTTATTCACCGCACTTCGCTGATTTACCCTCGGATGCGTACAGATCAGTTTTCGAAATGGGAATGTAAGTACTAAGTACATTTCAAATAGACAATTCTTCCTATTGCAAATGGTAGAGTTCCCAAGCCATATATATCTATCCTATTTTATTAATATATATTATCTTATAATTATATTATTATTAAGTATATAAACTTCTCCCATAAAATATAATATATATTCGGGTTATTATCATATTATAATCAAATTTATATATTAATATATATATTATTATCTATTTAGGGTAGCTGGAACATTACCATCTATAATTTTTAAAAAATAATTATTAAAAAATATATTATATAGTATATAATAAATATTTAATAAATATTTAATTATATATTTTTAGTTTTATAGCTTTTGTGAAGTTTTTGTGGTGGCAAGATTTAAGGTGTTTTTATATTTACAGCTATTGAATGTACAGCTATCTGTTGGATTCCAAATTCACATAACCCGTTTTTTTCGGATTTTAGACGCTAGGATCGTACTTATATCTTCTTTCAGTCTTATCGCGTAAGTAGTGATAACAGATTGTCGTTTGTGCATTTTTTTTTACATACTTTTATAATTTGATACCAAACTCATCGTTATGTAAGTATGTAATAATTTGAATGCTCAGTAAAAACACTCTAACTCAAGCCGAGTTTTTTTAATCACATTAGTGTTAATCAAACGCAAAGAACCATTCTTAATAAGGAGTAATAACCTAGTACAACCATACTACAATGTAAGGGTACTAAAAGAAAACTTTTTCACGAGTGATATTAGTATAAGGGTATTACTGTATACTTTATAGTATATAATATAACGTTACCCTCTATATATAGTTATAATATATAATTACTTGAATTTGGACGTAACATTGAGTGTTACCGATGATTTGACATAAATAAAATAGCGTTATATTTAATAATATGGTATACTTTATATATATATATATGTATATCTATATAATATATATATATTATATAATATAATATATATTTGTGATGGGACGATTCCAAATTTCCAGCCGATGTCCGATTCGATATCTGATACAGTCAAAACGTGCTGATTCGATTCTCTCTCTCCCTCTTCTCTCCTCTCTTCTCCTCTCTCTCTTCTGGGATATATTTATAATAAAAGTAATTAATAATTATAACAATAATTTTCTTATTATCTCACTATCAAGTCGAGAATTTAATTTATCCTAAAATAGAAATAAATTAATAAATAATTATCTACTAATAAAAATACATACAATTTTTTAGGTATTTATAATAAAATCATTAATATATATAATTTATATTATTAGGTATAGGTATACTACATATGTTTGCTAATTATACTGTTAATAGTAATATATATTACGTAGGAGGGATTTACTCTTTAATTTAAAATATTTCGTGTTCGATAATTTCACTGATTTCCCTTACTGGAAGCATCATTTTTAGATTTAGAGTCAAAGTTGTTATTTTTCTTTACGTTTCGCGACGGGGGGGGGGGGCTTGATAATTCTTACATTTGCAAAAAAACATTTGAATTTTTTAAAAGTAGGCAACCTCCCCAAAACCTTAGATTTTTGAACATTTTCAGTTTGATAAACTCTCCACATCATGCTAGCGGCGTCACTTATATGACGTCATAATCGGTGTTGGACGATAAGTCCCAAGGCTAAGGGGTGGAAAAGGCCGTCCGTGCGGGTAGAGGAATTAGAATAAATAGGAAACGAGCGAAAAGGAGAGGGGGAGAAGACGAAGTTCAACCGCTTTTCGTGACGATCCCGTAACGGCGATCAACTAATATCATAGGTTGACCGTTTCGAGGGAGGTACCGAAAACGGTCTCTAAGTGATCGGGCGACACCTTTTTAGGTTAAAGGGTAAAAAAAATAAGAAAACTGACAAAACGCTAGTCATCTCTTTGTTGGATTTCACATTTTTGTCTTTCAAGTAAATATTTGAATATTATCTACTGATATGGTTACCTCTAGTGAATATTCTAAGTCTAATTCCGAAGGTCTAAGTACTAAAATATAAAAAATCTCAAATAAACAAATAATTCACAAAAAAATTTTAGTCGAAATTATTTTTTGGAATTATGCACTTTGGACTTCGACCTTATACCACACAGTTCCTAAATGCTGGCGTCACTATACAGCTGAGACTGAGTCCATATCGGTTTAAAAAACGATATTCAATGTTAAGAAAATGGGATTGATGAAATTGGTAAATACATTTTTGGAAAAAATAACATAGACAATGTTGCTTAATGAGTGAAAAAAAAATAGTTTAAAAAAAATATTATTTTTTCCTAGAATTGTCAACAAACGAGCAAAATTTAATAATATGATGTTTTGATTTTGTTTTTTTTTAATATGTTTTGCTTAATAATCAAAAAGAATTCAAAGGCTTTTAAAATGTAATTTTTAATAATAATGATGTCACGCTTAAGCAAAATCTAAATTAAAAAGTACTCTTTCTTAGATTTTAATAATCGTTTAATCTAAATGTGGAATATTTTGTTTTTTCGAAATACTTTTTTGCTTACTAATCATAAAAACGCAAATTTTCGAATGCTGAGTAACACTGTTTCGCTCTATAAAAGGAGATGTTTTCGGCCTCAAAGGGTGTTCATAAAGATGTTAATTTTAACGACAACGATGGTGCTCTTAGGGGGACAGAACATACGCAAATACGAATTGGTAAAAGATTCTATATTATACACGAGCCGTTTTACCATAGTAAACGCAATCAAAGACGTTTCGAATTACAACTTACTTACTATACATAGGGCTTCTTGTAACCCTTCTGCTCTCAGTCTTTCGATCCATTTGGGTCTTCACTATTAAATTAAGTGGTCGTCCGGGGGCCTGTTTTACTCGGCATTACTCGCGGCGACCGAATCTTGCGCTCGGCTTTTTATCAATCGAGACATGGAAAAGCGGTCCTGCGATAAAAATTGCCGCTTCAAATGCGCATACATTATAAAGGAGGATGTGATGCAAAAAAATCTTTCCGAATTTTTGGAAATTAAAAGCCAGAAAACCCTACGACAAAGTTTCCTCGAGAAACGCATCAAAAGATGTTCTCCTAAAAATGTAAAACCGGGCAGTTTAAGACGAAATAATAATGGATATTTCCTACTAGATGACAGGTGGATTCGAGTTTGCAAGACTTTCTTCAAAAAAACTCTCAACATAGAGGATAAAGATATCAGAGCTGTAGTTCGCGCGAACCAAAGAAAACGGTGGAAAAACGAAAATCAGCGCAGTCCATTTTGCAACGTAAACTGCGGTTTCTCGTGCGAGGGCAAAGTAGATCAAATAAGTAGACGCGAAAATTTCGAAAACTATTTGAAACTCTCGAACGCGGAAAGCAAGGAAAGATTTTTGGGACAGCTTATCAAAAGATTCAAGCCGAAATATCGATACCCGGTTTCATGCAGTCGCAGAAATTTTAATAAAGCGTTTTACTTGTTTGTCGATAAAGGGAAGAATCGAATTTGCAGGGGGTTCTTCAAGAAAACTTTCAATATTACGGATAATGTTATCAACGTCGTTGCCAAAAAGAAATACTCGGAAAGAGAACTTCAGCATTCGCGAGATCTCGTAAGAAACGAACATACAACTACCGCTCGAGTCGAACAACGTGGACAATGAAACGTTACAAATTATGAAAAGCCGCGGTTCCAAACGGGGTTTAATCGTGGCGTTTTTTCTCTTACCACTCATATTTGTTTGCATATACTCCCCCTTCATAACACCCTCATACATGATATAATTAAAAATTGTTTAAAAAAATTGTAATATCTAAATTTTTTCTTTATTACCTTTTTTTTTTATATTAAAGAAGAGAAATATCCATCTTCGTTTCTAATTTTGTTCTTCGTGAGTAATCATATATATTTTGGTTAATATCAAGATGAACGTGTTTTGGGTAATATAATTTGTGGAAAAAAAATTAATTAAACTAATATCATTATTACAGAAAATTAACGTGAAAAAATCTATAGGGTTCGGGGCACGAAATAACGTTAGAGTATCATTTCCGATAACAATGGCAAAAAAAAAATAAATTTGTCGTTCCCTAAGCGAGTTTTTATTCGAAAACTTTCGAAAAAAAAATGTTGCTGAATTAGGATTTCGAAAGTTAGCCAATGTTTTAAGGTAAGCGTGTTTTAACGAAGTAACAGATCGAAACTGCGGTCGCCTTTCGCGCGCGATCCGTCGATCATTTTTTTCAAGCGGCTTGGATATCATAGAAACGAGAAGATTTGAGCGGGCTGGGAGAGTGTTTAACGCCCCCTAGGGGGGATGTGTTACTTCCGTGGGGGGTCGTGCGGCTCTGTAAAGAAACAGTACTTTTGTAAAATTAAGCTGATGAAGATTTTATTCTAAGGGTTCCTTTCCCCCCCTGGGGACGCGGGTGCGGCGCCGGTTGGTCTTCACTGTGCCCTCGCCCCGCGCGTCCGTGCCTGCTCAGGGCGGTCCTGGTGCAGGTTGGCGTGGAATTTGGTTGTCCGCCGCTAGTGTGCGGTTGTCGGTACATCTGACCGCGCACAGGGCTCCGGCGTTGTTAGTCATCTGGTAGGGGCTGGGGTTAGGCGAGCCGACGTCTCGTCAGGGCATGGAAGTGCGGCGTGGCGCAACGCGCGGGTACTAGAGAAACGGTTAGCGTTTCGAGTCTGTACGCCAGAAGTTTCGTAGCAGCAGGTGGTGCGCTCTTCGGTTAGTGGGGCCCGTCGTAGAACGTGAGGTGGGTTGATAGCTTGGTGAATCCGCAGCTGTTGGGTAAGGGTGGTGGCCATGATGAATCTTGTGGTTAGCCGAGTGAGGGGGGTATCACGGTGGGGCGTACCGTGGTGCGGCCACTGTTTCTCTGTTGCGGGGGTGATGGGCGCGGGGGTGTTCAGGTGTCTTTTGGGCGTTCGTCACACCTCTTCTTGTGTCGTGGTGATAATCGCGGAGGCTGCAAAGGTTGTTTCCGCATAGGCTCGACGCGGGGTTGCGAGGGCCCTCTGAGTTGCGTCCTATTTATAAGGGAATGGACAACGGCCGGGTGGCTTGTGCATGGTGGGTGAAGGGCTGGTGGAGGTTGTACAGCATGTGAGGGTCGTCTATCTCGGGATCAAGTGGGGGCGAGGGTGTGTCCCGTGGGTGGGTGGGTGGTGGAGCCCCCGGGGCGTGTGACTGGGTCGGCGTGCAGTCCGAGCGCGCGGGGTGGGGGTCTTCTGCCGGCCCAGTTTCGGGAGATGCGCGGGTTAAATTGTCTGTCTTAACATGGCGTGTTGGGATGCCGGTGCTCAATCCCCTCTCCCCAGGCGTTTCGGGTTGGTTCCCCGCCTGTAGAGTGTGTGTCGTATGTCGCCTGGACGGGATTGTGGTCTTGCGGCCTTGGTGAGTTTTGCCAGGAGCAGGGTGCTCGGTAAGAAGCGGCGAGGTATAGGGCGAGAACAGCTGCAGGTCATAGCTCTCTGTAGGGTAGTGGTGGAGTGTCAACGTTCGTGAGGGAGAGGGCGCGTAATAAGGTTAGAGACATGGCATGTTGTGGTAGTATAGCATGCGCAACGTAGTATTGTGTGAGTGATCAGGCGGTGAGGCCGGGGCGAAATGTTAGAAGGTTCAGCCAGAATTTAATGGTACTCTAGAGATGCATAAATGTGGCGCCAGGTCAGGATTAGGGCCGGTCCGGCTGGAAGTGCAGGCCTAGGTTCTTTGCTTTGTTTAGTTCTTTAGGGAGAGAGATGCGGGTGTAATTCCTGAATGGAGGCGAGATGGACGAATGCGCGTGGTTGTGTGAAAATGGGGAGAGTTTTGTGGTCCTTTGAACGCCCGAGGCAGGGCGGGTTGGCGATGACCGATATAGAAAATAAGTCAGTATAGTCTATTGTGTAGATACTGAGGTGTGGTATCTATCATGTACTAGTGGGGTTAGTGCGTGGTGATATATTATCAAGGTGTAGTTGTCTAGTTCTATAGTGAGTGACGGATCGGGATATGGGCGGACAACGAGACGGATTGTTGCAATTTCGGACCCCGGCTTCCTTCCCCCCGGCAACTCGAATCCGGATTTCCATCTTTTTTTTTTGGCTTCCTGAGAAAACTCGCTTGGAGAGAAATTTTATTTTGCTCAATCATCCGAGAAGTTAAAGGTAACGTTATTTAGTGCCGATCGTAGCATAAGGGGGGGGAATTAGATATTTCCATGTTAAATTTCAAAGTGTTCTTTAGAAGGCCCGACACCCCCGAAAATAAGGGGCGTATAAACACTCTCCAGCTGCTTTTAGTTTTAAATGATACCGAAGCCGCTTCGAAAAAATGGTCGACGGATTGCGATGAGACGCGGGAGTGACAGTTGGTTTTATTCGCATGCTTTAGTCGATTAAAAAACTCACTCTTGAGGTCCGACACTTGGGCTACTCGAAAATCTCTAACAGATCTAAGTCAATTCTGTTCTATAATAACCGGCAATTTTACACTCAGGACAAATACTCATCGAGCTTTAAGAGGCACAAAACTTATGGATAGAATTTTATTCCACTCATCTCACCGGAGAATAATCAAAAGTAAAAACGTTCTTATTAGATATAGATATATAGATTTCGATGTCTCCCTGAACCTAATACGGTAAAAGATTGGTTTTTCACCACACGTTAAATTCTCATTCAAAGTGTACTATATAATACTGGTCGACGTTTAATAATTTTCACAATTTTTTCTTGTTTATCACACACATTATATCCTAAACACCTACATTTCTCGTATTAAATAAGCCACAGCACCTTGGAATGATGCCTGAAACCTCGCCGAAAGGAAACAAATTAGAAATCGCGCTCGTTATTGAATCGTGGGTGTAGGGCCCTTCTAAAGACACTTGGGAAAAATGTAAAAGCTTGTGGGCTGCAAGAAAAGTCTCCGCTATGTCGTTTCGGTTACGAAATCGACAGTCGGTGTTTAACAATTCACACGCGGTGGGGTGATTCGAGAACGAGCTTATCTCTTGGGAATCTATTTTTAAATAGAAACTTAATTATCGCTCACTTATTATCATGTGATAATAAATTTCTGTTCAGCAGCGCAACAGTATCGGTGTTTTTTATACCTGGCATATATCTAAAAATTATCTCGAGGGATGAGATGGGTAAGCGCAAGAAAAAATCAGATTTTTTCCGTACTCCGATAAGCTCGAGTTAACCGTTTTTTTGGGTTACGGAGCGAGAGAGCGAACAAAGATATTAACTATATAAAAGTGATTTAGAGCAGTCGCTTGTATAGTCCTATAATTGGTGTCACGTGGCGTGTCGTTATCGAAGTAATAGATAAAAACTGTCGGTCTTCGATACTCTCGCGGAGCGGTATCGGTCGATCAGTTTTTCGTGAAACGGCTAATAGTGTATATCGAACAGAACTGATAAGTGCGGCCGTACGATGTGGTATAATTGTCACAGCCCGCCAAAGCTGCACTCAGTTTTATTCTTTCTCGGGTGTTGTCCGTCCGGAGCTTTATAAAAGTGTTTCTGAACGTTTGTTGGGTATATTGAAACCATGAATCGCTAATAAATAAACCATCTTAATCCGGCCCGTTAACCCATTGCACAAAGTTTCCCATTTCCTTTGAAGAAGCCGCGCGAGCAAAAATTACTCGAAACTTCCTTATCCTCCTTTCTATTCGAAGCTCAAATACCCATGGAGCTATAATAGGAACAGCCTTTATTCAATAAATAATGTCCTCGTTCAGTCTGACCTCTGCAGTAAACGTCTGGCGGTCAAAACTCTTAGTCGGATCATTACTGTGTCGAGCTTCATGAGAATTCTTTTTGATAAGCCTGTCCCCAAAAGAATTGCATTTTCTGTTGGTACTTTATGCCGCATTGGTTTGGGAGAGTTTGACAAACTAGCTCTTTTCAGAATACTGTGTCCGCTCGGCATCACGCCTCTTAACTTTCCGGTGATGGTGCCGATTTGTTCCAGCATATCAATAATACTGGTTTACCTGGGCCCGCTCGGCGACGAGAAACCCGCTAGTTATACTTCGTCGGGATGTAGTCATAGAGATAGTGGCACTGCGCCTGTTCATAATACGAGATGTTTTCCGTACCGTCCTTAATGTCGTAGTTCCTATATATTTTGTCGGTTAAATTGCGAGAGGGGCGAAAGTAGAAATTTTATTTAGCGAGACGTGCTACTGAGAGTACTTTTTATCGCTGACTATCCACGTTAGAGGGAGTTAAAGTCGTGTTCGTTTATTACGAAGGAAAAGGGCCGTATTATTAGAGGTCACCAGTAGCGATCCTCCCAGACTTACTGGAAATTACACTATGCATGTAAATAAATGATGAGGTTTAGTAGGGTCTAATTATTGTTCTCTTGTCTTTAGTGAGACCCTATCTTTATATGGCGGCTTTATGTAGGCTGGCGGCCTGGGTTGAAATAAGCGATTCTCAAATCCAATTAAAAGTAGAAGTTGGAAGGAATTTCGCCCAGGTTGCTTTACACCACCCCCGTTTTTTTATTGGTTCTGACATCATTGCAAATTTTAATGTCGGTAACTATAAGGGCGGGCGATACGTTAGGCGGGTTGTGCTGCTCGCGGCGGCGCTTCGTCCGCGTCAAACCTATACTGCCCTGAGGGCGGGTCCGTCTCTTCTATGTCGTCCTGTCCTTCTGTACCTCTTGTGTCGTTTACTTAATGGAGCCGGAACTCCTGTCGGTTGTCTTTGATATACTTCGTTACATCTCCTCGTCTTTGGTCGTTCTGTCTGTTCCTAAGTCCGCGTTCGGTTTTGATTTCACACTGTCACTATGAGCTTCCTTGGCACGCTCTGTTGTATCACGCAAGTATTACGACGTCCGATTGATTTATTATGATTAGTAAGCGAAAAAAGTATTTCGAAAAACAATATTCATTTAATTAATTATCCCTTGTTTTTTAATTCGATTGTTGTTTGGCCTACTAGGCCTAAGTTTAAGCTTGAATTTTTTGAAAATTATTAACGCCCTTTGTACCCCCTACATTCAATTTCTTTGCCGTTTTTAGCCTTTGGTGGTACCTCGGGGGCAGTTATTATTTGAGCAATCCAACTAAGCACTTCTTTTTTCCATCTCTTCCGTCTTCCCTTAAGCAGCCGAGTTATATTTGTACGGTGATATCGTAGAACAGAATAGGGATGTATGGAGCGTTTTTTCTTTTTTTTTACCCGCGGAGGGCTCTAGTGATACCGTGCTTTCTTGCGGTAAGTCACCTCGGTGCTTAAGTTTTGTTTAAACGCGGTTGGCGGTACGACGGGGCCCAGAGGGATTCGCTTCACCTTTCTGGGGGGTCTGAGTCCGGGGGGTTGGTGAGTCTCGTGCCAAATTCCGACAATAGTTTTCGACTAAAAATTTTGTGAATTATTTATTTCTTAGAAACTTTTTTGTGAATAAGGAGAATGAAAATTTTATTTTCCCTATTTGAATCATTCCAGAGACAACGTTGTTCGACTTCGGCCGATACCTGTCGATCAGTTTTCGAACGCGCGCTTCATCTCTCTATATACTTTTACTCTAATTTTGTTTTTAATTTACTCTTGCCCATAATTATATCACCATCTTTCTCTTAACAGAATCGAATTTTCTTTAGCGGGGTACTCAATTCGCAAGAAGGTCGGAGAAATCCAAAAAAACAAATATAATTTTTTTTCGTCTCAATATCCTGTCTGTAATATATAAATCCTCTTAATCTGCTTGATTCATTCAGTCAAGACGGAAAGTCGTTCTGTTTTTAGGTGTGAGAAGTAATTAAAAAAATATAATACTAGATAAGATGAACCTAATAAAGCGTCAATAAGATAAAATAGCGATTGCTGGAGAGAAAAGAACATCGAATCCCCGCGATCCCGTCGTCAATCTAGAACCTTTGGCACCGCATTTTTTCCGAGGGATCCTAGTTCTAAGGCTTTGGCATCCCGGTATCAAGAATGCACGTCTTTTCTACATTACTGTAAACTGGCCTCGGGCCAGTATTCCGAGGCGCCGAAAAACCCATTTTAAACATTTCTCCTCTAAGTAATCCCTTTAAGCCCGAGCGGTTACATTAAATATTGTCTACCTTGTTATAATCAAAAAAATTAGGTTAATCAAATTAATTATATAGGGAGTCCAAGGAATAATTCCGCGAAGCCCTCGCCGTACTAGTAAGATGGTAAAACGCGGGAGAGTTAATCTTGATATGTTTACGCACTTAAACATAAGCTGATCGCCGAAAACTGATAATCCTCGCAATGAGCGTACAGCGGTTTAATTGTATTTTTTTTTTTGGTTTGCCTTTGCACTAAACAAAAAAAAACTCGTCGCTTAAGAAACACGCACCCGAGAAAATTATGGTTTGAACAGACGATAATATGTCTGTTCGAGAGCATAGCGATCTATAGAGCCCACACTTTCAGATCTTTATACCTTCGATTTTTTGAGTTCTCTCGAAATCATATGCATATAAATTAAAATAACACATTTTGACATATTTTATTCGTTTTTCATGTGTAAAAATGTTAGTAATAGTGTGGCTGTATTAGATGCTAAAAAAAACTGCGTTGCTAAAAATTTCAAAAATTAATATGAAATAAATATATTTTGCAATAATTAATTATATTATATTTGTAATTTTTTTTCTTGATAGTTCATAAATATATAAATGATATGATATCATATCGAAAAAAATGTTTGTTTAAATGCAATGTAGACGTCGAAGTCCGCATTATATTAATTGGTGATCGACCGAGCTAAAAGTTCAAAATTTTAATAATTTAATAATAATTATGCATAGATAAAAAATTTTTTTTTATTAAAATCTCAGTTCGTTATTATTATTATTTCATGAAGCTAAAAAATTAGAGCCTCTTAAGAATTTATTTACAATAGCCAGTTAAATAGATTCTCTTAAGAAAGAAGAGCAAGCGATTCTAATTAATATAATCATATCACGAATGATTCTATATTAAATTATAACTATAATATCAGTAAAATGTGAATCATAACTACTCGCTGTTCATTCGACAACTGACGTGTTTTGCGACTAAGCAATCAATTTTTAAATAAACTTGGACAAGATAAAATTCTTTGCTAAATAACTAACATCGTTTTATGCACTTAATTCCGATGTCAAAAATATACGTTTGAAAAAAATAATATTAATTTTTTTTTTTATGAATGTGTGTCACCTAAGTGCACATAATTCTTTTCGATTTAAATGTGATATTATGTTTTTTTTAACTACTAGTTTTGCTAAGTAGAAAATCGCAAAAAAATATCGGCTTTTCCATGTTCCTTTTGAAATAAAATAATGTTGCATTATTTCTTGGTTTACAATCGCCTCAAACCTACTTCTGCCACGGTTTCGCAATCAATGGAGGTACTTATAGTTTTTTAAATAAAATTTAAAATATGGGAATATTTTGTTTTTCGAAATACTTTTTGCATAATAATAATAATCATAACAAATTAATCTGACGTAGCACTTTTCGGCTATAAAAGAGAGAGTTTTCGCTGCAAGATTGTCATAGTTAATTTAAACGCACAACGAGGTGCTTCTTAGGCGAACAGAACATACGACCAAATACAAAGGTAACATTTTAATAATTGACGTGATTATTGCGCTTCGCATGGCCGCGCTATTCGCATTTGAAAAAAAGTATTTTAACATTTTTGAACAAAATCCTAAATTACGTAGGAAATTTTCGCTAAGGTAGCGTGCTGAAAATGGAACAAGCGCGTTAAACGGTGGTACGACATATCGATATTAGCTCGAGTAAACGGTAAGAGATAGTAA
>JABUQX010031201.1:0-45894 GCA_015478945.1 Trachelipus rathkii | reverse complement strand
AATTTGATTAAAATAAAATATTCTATAACAAGCTTTCATAATTCTAAGTTTCTTAAACAATTTAATAATAATTTTGAATTTTAATCAGATGGAATTGTTAAATATATGAGGTCACAGGTTGGCCCTGCAAGTAAGGATTTATCTTCCATCGAAGAAGCTGAGAAATTCTTAAGCAAAAATGAAGTTGCTGTTGTATACTTTGGAGAAGGAAGCTTGAAAGGTATGTCACTCAATAAAATACTTTGTAATTTTCTAAAGGTTTGTTACAAATTTTAATATAATGCTCAATGTTCCAAGTCAAATTTCTTTCTCAGATGCATTCACGAAGGTTGCTGACAAGCTACGAGAAACTGTCAGATTCGGTCATTCTACAAGCTCAGATGTTAATAAAAAATATGGTCATAAAGATGCTGTTGTTCTCTTCAGATCTCCACTTTTGGCTAATAAGTTCGAGCCTTCCAACGTCGTTTATTCAGGTTCTGCTGACAAAAGTAAAATTGAAGAATTCATCAAGGAAAACTAGTAAGCATTCTTTTAGTTTTTATACTTAAAATTGGCTTTAAAAATTTTAGGTCTTAAAATGTTTGAATTTTTTTTAAGAGTTGCCACAAATATATTTTTTTGCAGTTTAATATTGCAATGTATGGAAAATACATTTCAAGTTTAACTCCCGAGGATCAAACTTAATATAATTATTAGGATTTTTTAATTAAATTTTTAATTAAAATTAATTAATTTAATTAATTTTTTCTATTAAATATGGTTTGTGAATATGCGAAGCTAAATTCCTGGTATTTGTTTGTTTACATATTACGAAGAGTTTTCGAATTTTTGTGAAATATTACCTTCAATGTTATCAAGAGAAGAATGTGATGATTTATATGAATATATTTTTTTTTTTTCAAAATATTATTCAACATAAATGAGTCACTTTTGTTGTTTGAATAAATGAATTTTAATGTAAGACAGATTATTTCAGATAGTCAATTAAACCTCATGAAAATGAATAAAATAATTTTTGAACACATGGTTTGAAAGTATAGTATTTTTATTTATTTAATTGAAAGTTTATTATTGAATAGAAAGGTGTTAGCCAATATGTGATACATAATGAGAAAAACTGATTAATATTAGTTATAATTAAGAAAGAATAGTGCCCTTATTCTACATAAATAAAGCATTTTGGGAATTATGGGCAGATAATTAAGATGGGTATAAATCACGAATTATGAAAGCATCATAAGATTGGGGAAAGAATCACATGAGAGAAATAGTTTTTTTATACCTATAAATGTGAAGATAAAAGTAATATTTTAAGGAAGAAAGAAAAAATCGAAGATGTAAGCAATGGAAAAATAATTTGAAATAGTAGTGCGCGCGCATGTGTGTGTAACAGCAGGGAGAAGGATTACCTGTAGGGTCAATCCAGATAAGTGGTCCTACATTGGTTGCTCAACCGTTTCCAAAATAGTTTATTTTATACCTATTGTCTTTATATGTTCGAGTTCAAAAGAACAAAATAGATTTTTTTATTCACATTGGTTTCAACAGGGTTGCCATTTTTGTGCCTTTGTGTAGGTCAAGTTCTAAAATTTCAATATTGAATGTTTTCTTTTTCTCTAAGCATTTGTTTTCTAGTGCCACTATGTGCTCCAATATATGGTATATCAAACCATTTACCCCCCCAAAGATATAAGAGCATGTTCTATGCAAAAGTTTATCTCCCCCCTAAACAATATACTAGTAACCAAATTTTTTTTTTAATTAAAACTTTCAAGTTTAATTTTTTTGATATATTGGCAGTTGGCACTAAAGTTTGGCCCATATTTGACAGAAATTAAACGGTTAGAGTTATAGAAAATGTTCGAAATTGAAGTTTTCGAACTCGTTGCTGAATATTTATGCGGATTGGAAAATATCTCGAATGAAAATAATGAAATTGTCTCCAAATATCATTTTGGCAAATTCCCCCTCAATTCTGAAATAAATTCTACCTTCCATGAGGTTGGCTTTCCTTAGCACATTTTTCAATGGTACTATGTACCCATGTGATGATTGTTTACATTTTAAAGCATAAACAATACAAGTTTTAATTACCCATAAAAACCAGTATTAAGACGTAGTAATTAGTCCATTGTAATACTTGAAGATGTGGATTTTTTTTGACATTAATAAAACTCTTAAATTACCCGAGTCTGGAACTTTATATTTTACATAAAGTTACTTATAGTAAATTACTTAGTGTGTAAATTTCAGACGTTTATTTATTTGTAAATTTCAGACGTTCATTTATTTGTGCACAAGATATAGCGAGCTGAGAAGTTATTATTAAAAAGTAAGAATTAAGTTGAAGATAAAACAATCTTGTGGACCACAGTTAACAGGAAAGGAAGAGGAGGTCACTCCCTCCCCAAGTGACGATATGGAACGATCTAAAATAAAACTAAAGAAAAGTGAGCAAAGAGGAGGAGGAAATTCCAAAGGAAGGAAACTTAGAGAACAGTGATGTAACTGAGCAAATCTGGATGCGAAAGAACTTTATTTACGTTTTACGGACTTTCTACTAGCGTACGCAAAATTAATAATTAAACTATGACAGGTGTTAATGATATACGGTGTTGGTGGTTAGCTTCTGAATGACAAAAGTATGTATGTGCACAGTGAAGCGAGTACAAATAAATGGAATGTAGAGTGAATGGTTTAATATTAACAGCGGAGCGAGGTGGATTAAAGGTAGGGATGGCATGGGGGTTGGGATTAGACTGATGGAGAATGTAATAAATTAAAGCATTGCTAGAGTCACAATTTCCTCTGATTTAAATATAATTTGTTTGCTTACAAAAAAAGTGAAAAAAAATGACTAAAGGGTTTGAATATAAAATGATATTTCGACAGAGAAAATGCATGTTAATAAATAAGCAGATATTTAAAGTAAATAGAGACATAGCTGATAGTGATCTGGTCCAGAACGGTATGAACCACACATTACTAGATAGCTCACATTGAATTCTGACGCAAAATCCTCAAGGATAGAAGACTCATATCAGGATCCGCGTAATCTTTTACGCACATTGAATGGAATATTCATTCATCGACTAACCACAAAAATTGACTAAAAAGATTTAACTTCCTCATTAAATAGAATACCACAGAATGACATAACTTAGCCACTTTCACCACCAAATAAAAACCAATATGTGGAAGATTTCATACGTGCGGAGAAAGAATAAGAAGACAGAAAAGAAAAGAAAAGAGAAAAAAAAATAAAAAAGATAAGAAAAAGTAAAAAAAATTTTAATGCGCGTTTAAATTATAATAAAATAATTTAATAAAAAATAATAATTCTTTTATAGTTTAATAATGGTAATTATAAATATATAATATATTATATTAAATTAATTAATTAAATTAAATAATTAAATATATAATAATTAAATATATTAATAATTATATATAATAATAATAAATAATAATACATTAATAAATAATAATATATATTAGTTATATTTATAAAATAATAATAATAAAATAAATATATATATTAATAAAATTATAAATAATAATTAAATAAATAATAAGTAAATAATTAAATAATAATAAATAAAATTAATTAATTTACATAAAATATTAAATAAATATAAAATAATTAAAAAATTATAATATGTATATATATGGAAAAAAATAATTATTAGTAATAAATAAATATACCTATATATAACCTAGTATATACCCACTAAAATAGAAGTATATAAAATATACTTATAACACTGACGATATATAAATAGATAATATAGATAACAAGAATAAGAGAAAACTACAGGTGAGTTATACGAATATCGTACCTATATTATACTGTATATTAGTACAACTCATTTAATAATTATATACTATATAAATATATATATTGTTTATAGCGAGATATATCCCAGATCTACAATTCAGCACAGTAAAAAAAAGCGTATGCAAGGGCTAGCGTTACAGAAAAATATACATATTCGGACAGACCAGCGACCGACTGGATCAAGGATCGTCAGAAATTATGGCACTCAGTTAAATTTAATTTCAAAATCTGAAAACCTGAACTAAGCTTTAATCGATCCAAGCTCCCTAATCATGATACTAAGTTTAATATATTGAATGACAAGGTACTTACACTTATAATAAATAAAATACAATATAAAAAAAAATAAAATTATGAAACTAACCACATTTCAAACACAAATTAAAAACAAAAAAAAAAATAATTTAAAAAAAAAAAAAAAAAAACAAAAAAAAAACAAAAATCTTAAAAAAATTATAAAATAATAATATAGAAAATTTAAAAAAAATAATAAAAAAAAAAAAAAAAAAAAAAAAAAAAAAAAAAAAAAAAAAAAAAAAAACAAAAAAAAAAAAAAAATATAAATAAATAAAAAAAAAAAAAAATATAATTAGAAAAAATATAAAAAAATATTCAATCAAAAAAAAAAAAAAAAAAAAAAAAAAAAAAAAAAAAAATAAAATACTAAAATAAAAAATAAATAAATAAAAACATATAATATTAAATATAAATCTGAATAAACATAACATCTACGAGGGTGCCATATCTATTCTGTATATATAATATATATATTATTATATATATAATAACTAAACACACTAATAAATATTCATATATCTACACTATACAATATATATTATATTGGTTATGTATGAATATAGTATATTGGTGTTTTTAACATATTATATATAATGTATGTGTATACTTATCTATATATATTATATACATACATAATATATATATAATTTAATATAATATTACAATGCTTATGATATTCTATATTATACTACCTAAGGTAGTACATTATTTATATACATTATTATTTTTATTTTTTATTTTGTTATTAATAATTATAGCAATAATAATTGTGAAACTGAGAAACATATACATAAAATACCATTAGTGAAGGTATAGTTGTAATTAAAAGAGACAAAAAATATAAACCCGTTATCTATTCAAAAAAGAAGACCCATTGATAAATGCTGCAACCTAAAAAAAGAATTTAAAAGAAAAACAGTCAATCATAATATACATAAATACATAAATCATATATAAAAAAAAAATCAAAAAAATACAAAATCAAAATAAATATAAAAATATAAAAAAATAATAAATATAAAAATTATGAATTATAAATAAATAAAAAAAAATACTAAAAATATAAAAAATTATAATTAAAATTAAAATATAATTATTAAAAATATAATTATGAAATAAATAAAATTAAAATATAATAAATTAAATTAAATTTAAATTACATTTATTTGTCAATAGAATTTAAACTTTATAATATGCAAAATAAAATAAATAAAAAATATAAATATTAAAATTATAAATATTAATAATTGTATGTAGTAAATGATTATATTTTATAACTTCAATTTAAATTAAAATTTAATCATACTATAAATTAACATAAAAAAAAATAGAAATAGTTCATACTTAAAATATGGAGAATTTTAAGATCGATTTGATAAGATTATATATAGATTATAATATAAAATATAATAAAAAATATTTTATTAATTCTTAATTAATAAAAATTCCAAATATTTCATCAATTTTTTTGCTATAATTAATTATTATTATTATAAATCTAAATTATTCATTTATATTATTATTCATTTCATTTTATATTATTATTTTATTATTATTACTTTTAGTATTCATTATTATTATTATTTTTGCATATTTATTGTAACATAATTTATTGTGCTGATTGATATATGACACACTTATATAGTTATTATTTGATTTCGATAATCACAATTATTTAATTAATTATATCATTACTATTTTATTATTATTTACATATTATTATTATTACATATGATACAATTAATATAGCTATTAGAAAGGAAGAATATATATATAATCATTATTATTGTTGTTGCTTTAAATCATATTTATTTTGTCAATTAACAATTATGACAATATAAGTAAAATTATGGCTATTTCTTGGGGGTCATAAAGGACACAACACTCTGTTGCAATTAGTAGAATTGATTTCGTAGATAGTAAGGTAGATAATTAATATTGTATATGATTTATTGTATACATTTGACAAAATATGTCGATAATATAGAACTAAAATGGTAAATATCGAATTTCATCTAAAATAAAAGATACAATTATTATCATTAAAACTACACTAAATTAAAAAAAAATTGAATTTTTGAATTAAATTTATATTAGTTTTTATTTATTTTTATATTATTAATTCCATTTTCATTAAGTTTATTTTTATCTATTTTTTTTCTTATTTCTTATCACTCTTGCCATTATTTAACATATATAGACTGATTTTAGAAATTTTATAATCGTTATTATTTATACTACTTTTTTCTTTTTTATAAAGGTTATTTTGAGTTATTTTTTCTTTTTCTCTTTATCTTTTAATTTATTTGAGAAAATCATAAACTTAGAAACTGTATGCATATAATATATACTTATATATAGTTTTGTGCTACAGTATTATAACCATATATATATATAAAAACAGAGGTCTAATGTTTTTGAAAAGTATGTACATTCATATTTTACTCTTATATCAACACTATATATATATATATATATATATATATATATATATATAATATACTATATATATATAATACTATATATATATATATATATAATATATATATACTTATATTAATTTCTAGTATACTAATTTATTTAAATTATTTAATATTTATTTTTTCTTAATGCACATTTTAAAAAAATTATTTTTGAACATTCACGTTTTAACAAGATCAGCTACACAACTATCTCGTCATAGTTATGGAAAAAAAACCATATAAACCTCTTATATTGATCACTAATCCGATAAGTCCTGTAGAATTTCTTCACAATACCTCTGTTTCGTTCTCTGTATAATTGTATATAGGATGTGGATTGTATTTGCATCTGTTTCACACATATCTCTTACACAGTTCTCCTGAAAGAGTGACGTCTAGTACTTTTTGCCTTGATCTTCAGCCTCATATCTTCTTTCCTATTAATTATAATATTACCTACATGCCATTGGGTACACCAACCAGCGTAGCTAGCATAGGCTACCACTCCAGCAAAAAATGTTAGGAAATATATTATTTTACAGCCCATACACCAAAACCCCTAATCAAAGACCCCTAAAGATATTGCAGTTTTTTCAACAAGACCGAAAACCTGCCCTCCTAAATATATCACTCATTCGAAAGAGATTACCCAAACTACAAAATCTATCCATAAACCAACTGATGTGACTTCTTGCTATGCAAATTTTCATTCAAACCAAGCAGGGCGCGTAGCAAATCAAATAAATCAAATCCCTAAGACATACAATAACTAATTTAAAAATAAATTTAGGATGTAGACTAAAAAAACGCCACTCAAAGCGTCAGCTTACCAAAAGCAGCTAAACTTTACAACCCAATGCCACAAGACATCAAAAACCGAAACTCTTTACCCCTAACCATCTTTTACTAAAACCTAATTAAAAAACGTGATTATCTAATTAAATTCTAACACTAAATAACTACACTCCCAGGGATATGAACCCTCGACGCTAAAATCTAAGCTAAACCCTACTAAATATTATTCTCTTTTTCTCAGAAAATTTTCTATAAATTCATTATTCACACTTAAATTAATGTATCTACAACACTACCCTATTTTCATTATTTTATTATATATTACTTATTATTATTATTTTATTATCTATTATTAATTATTATTATTAATCTACTATATCCTATTATCATATTATTACTATTATTATTATTATTTTATTATTCTATTATATATTATTTATTATTATTCTCTTCATCTATTATTTATTATTATACTTTTTCATTCTCATATAACCATTATATATCTACCATTAATTCACTTTATTATTATTCATACTTAATTATTATTATAATTATTATTACTTATTATATATTATTATTTCTATTATAATTTTAATTATTTATCTACCTACAGGATAAGTCTATTTTTCATTTTATCTATAACTATACCTTATTACTTATATTATATTATATTAATTATTACTAATCTCATTATTATTATTAGACTTATTATTATACATTATATATTATTATTATTATTATTTAGTAAAGATTATTATTATTATTACTTATTAATTATTATTATCTATATATTAATTATTATTCATACTCTTATTATTATTCATTACTTATTATTATTACATTATTTATTATATATTATTATTATTATCTATCTATTATATTCATTATATTTATTATCACACCTATTATTATATTATTATTCATCTACTCTATTACTTATTATTATTATTTTTTTCATTTATTATTATTCAACCAACCATTATTCTTAATTATTATTATTATTATTATTATCTATCTATCTATTTCGATTAGTTATTAGTATTATTTCTCTAGCTTGTTGATAAGCCACATATCGAGCTGCCGGCTACTTATAAACTCTGACGTACTGAACAATTATTGTAATTTTAGTTGTAAATCATGATTCATAAATTGTGATTGTGAATTAACCTATTTCTCGTATTTGTCCCCCGTAAATTATCTTTTATTCATTATTATATTACTTCATTATTATTTCTTATTATTTTACTTATTATTATTATTATATATATTATTATTTATTATATTATTATTATTACGCTATTATTGATATCCAGATTTATTATATTAGCTAATTATTATACTTATCATTATCATCTATTAGATTATAATTATTTTATTATTAATATATTACCTAGAATTATTATTACTTACCTTATTATAATATTAATTAACTTATTATTATTATTCATTATTATTATTTTTATTATTATTATCTCATTATCTATTATTATATTATTATTATTATTATTATTATTATATTACTTATTATTTTATTATTATTATTATTATTGTTATATTATTATTATTCATTCCATTATTATTATTATTTATTATTTCAAAATATTATGAATTGATTATCTTATACTTATTCATTATTAGCTAGTATTCATCATTAACGCTATTGTTATCTTCTAATTATTAATTATTTATTTTTATTATTTTTATTATTATTATTATTATTATTAGTTATTCATTATTATTAATAATATTATTAGAAATTGATAAAATTTAAAAATAATAGATTTTTGTTTTGGGTTTGTATAATTATTTTATTTTTTTAAAATTTAATTTTTTAATTATTTATTAAATTTTTATTTTTATTATTTATTTTTTAATTTATTCTAATTTTTAATTTTTCTTTTTTTTTTAATTTATTATTTAATTGAATTTTTTAAATTTTTTTAAGTTTTATTTAAATTTTCTTTTTTATATATTAATTATTATTTTTTATTTTTAATTTAATTATAATTTTTTTAATTTATTTATTTTATTTAAAAAATTTTATTATTTTTTTTCTTTAATTTTAATTTAACTTTTTTATTTTTCATTAAATTTTTTTCTATTTAATTTTATTTTTTTTTAATTCTATTTAATTTTTTAATCCTTTGTGTTATTATCATTATCATTGTTATAAGTCGAACATTCACTAGAGTAAGGCGATTATACTATTATTGCTCATACAAAGTGAAGAGTTTATTAATCATATATAATTATTATTATCATTATTAATTATTATTATTATTAATCATTACTTATTCATTATTTCATCTATTATGTACTACTCGTTCGATTAGTGTGATTACTTATTATTCAACTCACATAATAGCTATATTATATTTATTAATTTTATCACACGAATAAAGTTCAATTCTATATTAGAGGATTCGTTAATAATAACTCAATTTTTTTTTCATATTCATTTCTTATTATTATCACTTCAACCATTATTGCTCACGATTTATCTTACTTATTATTATTTATTTATTATTTATTATTATTCAATTAAGAAATATTTTTCTCTTCATAACTTACTACATTATAATTTCATTTTGTATCTTATTACTTCCTACGGTTATTATCTCTTATTCGCATTATTTTTGGTTAATGTATATTATCTCCCATGATCTATTCCATTATTATTAAATCTATTATGTTTTATTCTTCATATTATTGATTCACATATCCACAACTATATATACTATCATTATCTAAATCTACTTATCTCACCTTCCTCCATTCATACTTAATTATCTATTATTTATTCATCTCATCTTCTCTTAATCTATTTCAAGGGTTCAAACCCCCGAAATTATTTATTTGGTTTTGGTTTGGTAGTCTTTTTTGGACTCATTATTATTAAATGTATTTCGGGTTTCAAAAAGGACACACAACACTGTGTTGCGCAATTAGTAAAACCCATTTCACATCCTAGGGAAATTACACTTCTCGCACCTTATTACCAATTAAACTGATTATCTTAACATTGTAACAATATTTGACAAACCACCACAATCACACATATAAAAAATGACTATGCATCTCTGTTATTTAATGATTGGATTGTATCTTCTATTGTGTTGAATAAACGTTTTTTGAAGTTGAATTTGCAATTATTATTATTCATTATTAATTATTATCTATTATCTATTATTAATTATACTACCTATTATTATTCATTATTATTCATTATTATTATTCCATTATTTTCTATTATTATCATTTATTATTAAACTTAATTATTTTATTACCTTCACAAATTTTCAAAAATTTCTGGGAAAGGTATCTGAGTCTGCAGATTTCGAGCTCTGTTTACAAGAGGTACCACTAGTATGCGGGACGAGGACCTATGCACAATGCACCCCACCACCCAATTTCCCCATCCTCCCCCCTGTGGAAACTGGAAAGTAATCCGACTAAAAGGTGTTTCTTTAATTATTCGTGTTTGTAATTGACTTTAGAACGCCGCAAATTAGATTTAAGGCAATAACAATTTCTTCACCCAACCCTGTAAATCTCATCCTTTTCTTGTTATAAATTAATCCAGCTCTCCTGAAAAGTTGTTCGTTTGGGATCCATCTACCTTCACAAGCATGGGCATAACAAATATCTTTAGCTATCATCTTAACACTATTTTGAAATTATGTCCGTCCATCTCTACCCACCACATAGAGCACAATCTTCGGGACTCGATCTTTTTTCTTTTTGATATTTTGCGATTTCAGGAAAAACACTTTCATTCAAGCTCTCCATTTCTTGATATCATCATCACTACTTGATGCATTTAGCATCAAGTACTTGATTATGGATTTCACACATAGGAGTTTGGACCGTGGATGTTTAAGGTTGCATTTTATTTATTGCAGTTTTAAACATAACTTTTAAAAATGATAAATTTAAAAGACAAACCGCAATTGCGGTTGCAAAGACAAGTGACAGGCGACGATTTGCGGTTGCAGTTGCGGTTGTCAAAATATGTGCGGTTGCGGTTGCAGTTTTTCGATCCATTCACTAATATATATATATATATACTATATATATATATATAGTATATATATATATATACCTTATTATATATACATATACTATTAATATATATAGATATATATATATATATATATATACGTAGTAATATAATTATATAACATATAACCTATAATAAATATAGTACTATATACCTATACTACCATAAATATATAATACTCATTAGCTATATACATATATATATAATATACCTACTATATATAATATAACTATAATATTATTTATATACTATATATATACTAAATATAGTACATATATTATATATATATATATACCTACATATATAATATATACTATATATTTATATATATACTATATATATATATATATATTCTCTATACTAATATATATAGTAACTCAACTAGTAAAACACTACTACCTAACGTACGTATCATATTAACGATACTTATTGAAGTCATGCTTGAATCAAAATGGGAAATTCAGAACATAACTATATAATATATATATATATATATTACATCATACTTAATATATCATATATATACTATATATACCCGTACTCAATATAATATATATAGATAATATAATATAACTACTATACCTATACGTACTAACTATAGCTTAAGAGCAAAATAAAAAAGGCTACTTTTTATTAACTTATTTAATTTACTACGATAGTATACTTATAATACTACTATATACTATCATCATATAATAACTATTAGTATATAACTCAACTACAATATTAATATACCCTATTAAATACTACTATATATACTAGTATATATATAATACGAACTATATACTATATACTACTATATATATATAAATATATACCTATAATATATATATTCTATATTATATAATATATATATAATATATACTATAATACTCATTATTATATACTATATAATATCTATAATATATTATACTATATATATACTAATATATAATATATCATATAATATAAATATATATATAGTCATATTATATATATATATATATATATATCATATTATAGTATATAATATATAAATATATATATAGATACTATACTATATATATATATAATATATTATATATATATATATACTACCTACCCTACATTATTATATATATATACTCTACACTATACTATTATATATATATATATATTATATACACATATATATATAGTAATATAATATATATATATAATATATATTATTATATATAATACTATACTACTATATATATATATATTATATTTAAACTCTTCACATCTCCCTCTCAAAAACAAAAAACACTTCCCAACTTTCCTATCTCCTACAGCGGCTCTAACGTCTCCTCTGTGAACAACATAACATAACACACAAGTAAGAAATTTTTTTGGAAACCTTTTATCACAATGTTTGCCAAGGAGGCCTCAAAGAATCTGGGAGTTCTGTTCAGGTTGCAAGAATTTATTTTTTGGGCGAACATTTACTCCAGTTATATAAGGGTCTCACAGTCCTTCTTTGGAGTGCTATTCTCACATTTTTTTTTTTTTTTTGGGGGGGGGGGGAATTCCGCATTCCCCCTTATTTTGGATAGGGTTGAGTCTAATCTTAAACGACTAATAAACTATCTCCTACTTTCAAACTCCCCTGACCTTCTATCCCTGCGACGTGCCTTTGGTACAATATCTCTTTACAATAGGTACTTCAACGGTAGGTGTTTGAGGGAGTCGACCTCTCGTATACCACCACTATTGCGGCGCCCTCGTAGCACAAACGGTGTCTTGATCTCACTTCAATTTTGCGTGAGGATTCAAAATTCCAAACTTTCTTGTTTTATGGCCTCGTTCTTTCCAACCATTTATGTTTTGTTGAACTCCCTACCATCACACATGATTTTTCTTCTCTATTTATCCTTCCTGTCTTTAAAGTCTCCTTCTCGCTCATCTGATAGAGAGATTTACCTTAGGTTTGGAAGTCTTCTTTTGTTTTTTTAATTCTATTATTCTGCTCCCCCCCCCCTTTGAAAAGGGCCCTGCTCATGTCTGGTATCAACAAATATAAATATATACCGGCACTATATAGATCAATATACATATATTATATAGATCCTTCTCTATATAATATGCTGTGATGTATATATAATATATATATATATCATATACAACTATATATTACATATACATTCATTTTCTAGTCACCCCGTCACATGTGTATAACATCTCACCACCATTGAATGAAAAAAAAATCCACAATCATGTATTTTGAAAAAATACATTGTTTACTTTGACATCTACAAGTTTTGCAAATCCTTCATCCACAATATATTTTGACATTGGCCTTTATTATTATACTTTTATTTATTTATTTTCTAAATGATATGGCCATCACACACTACTTGATTTATAACACATGCTCAACAATCGCGCCTCAACAAGTAGTCTGAAACCTATCTGCATGGTTTTTAGGTTAGGTTATAATTTTATAAAGCAAGTCGCTCTCTAATGGTATCCGTACTTACTCTGGTTCCATGACCATCATCCAACTGTATTAGAAGTCTTCTTGCCGTAATAAAACGGTCCCGAACTGTCCGCAACTTTATAAAACGATCTTCCTCTGTGCTCGTTTGCACGTATATAATATAGTATACTATACTATATATATAATATAATATATCACCTATATATATATATAATCACTTATATATATATACTACTACTATATATATATATAATAGATATAGTATATAATAGATCACACAGTAACAATATTCCTATATATGGCTATGGGGGATAACGTTTGACTCCAGGAACGAAAATCAAAAAAAAAACTTTGTTAACGAAAGCAGTTTCAATGATTTGAGGTTTAATACATTAGTAAATACTTGGCATTCTTCAAAATGGTAAGTTCAATGGAACGCACTCTCAAATTTAAAAAATTCAATTTGTCATGTCTTTTCTTGTGCTTCACATCCTATAGTCTTATAAAAACGATGAGTAAGCTTAGGCTGTGCTTAGGCTATTCTATGTCAGTATTAAATTTGCCTTGAATGTATACGTTTTAACAGTTCTTGTAAAGAAACACCTTGAACAATAATTAAATGTCGATATTTTGATATTTTTATATATTTTATGATTTTGATCCCGGAGGTGCGGGCCTTCGCCGCCACCCCCCCCTCTATATCCACTCCCCCCGTCCCCGACAGAGCGGGAACCGCTTGCTGCCCCCGCCTCGCAAGGCTCGCGGGTCCGGGGTCGGGAGTTTTTTAAACAATAAAAATTACCCATAAATTATATAATAACAATTAAAATCAAATAAATAAAAATGGAAAGAACCTTACGAAAAAAACATTAAATTCCCTATAAATAATATAATAATAATTAATAATAATAAATAATAATATAATCAATAATTAATAATAATAAAATACATAAAATAGAATAATATAATACAATACATAATAAATAGATACATAATAATTAATAATAAAATGCTAATAACAATACCAATAATATTGTCTACCATTTCTTATAAAATATAAAAATGCAAATAATACGCCTAATTAAATAATAGGGAAATTGCACCCAGAGCATAATGAGCCACAAACGCCCCGAAATTCGTTGTTTTCTATCGAAAAACTTTTCCCCGTATTAAACGGGAGTCAACATCTACATATAAATGTCCTATATATAATACACAACTAATATAATACTTGAGGCACTTTGAACGCGATCCAAAGCCAGATTCGAGGCATTAACCCCCCACTGGCTTGGCACTATAAATATAGGCTAGACAGGTAATATCCCAAATAAACCTCCAGTGTTCCAACAACAGGTTCCCCTCTTTCTGAGCCATCTCCATATTTTTCCTATACTTGGAATGGTGCTCTCCTTTATCCCACCACACCATAAACCCCAACCACTCATATACAGTACTAACACTTTCCTCCAGTAAAAATCAATTATAGAGTGACCACACAACCATCAACCTCGAAAAAGCCCAAGAGCGCAGAAAAACTTTCAAACACAATATAGATCCCTCACTTCGAACCTCCTCCCGCACGCCCCCATCGAACTTGGAGTTTACGGACACCTCCGGTGGGACTGGAGTTAGTGCCATCACTTAATTTGCCGGCCCTCGTTGAAATGTACGGCGTTTCTTTTTTCATTAATTTCTGCAACCTTCACGGTCTTTTCTCTAATTTCATTTTGTGCAAGCATCACCCCTCCTCGCTCACGTAAAAAAATAGTGCGCACTAGAGGACACGCGCATCGCACTTGTGGGGGAACCCCCGCCACCCCCCCAACCTCTACCGCCATGAGCCATCCTCGGTAACCCAAAAAAGTTAGTTCAGGAACAGCTTTTCAAACGACCGAGCTCAATTCAAGGCGATATCAACAGGTTTTCACCCTGTTCTTCCCTCGTTTTGTAAATAAGATTTAATAAATTAAATACTGCAATAGACGCCAGCGTGACCTAGATAAAGTAAATTCAAAGAAACTATTGTAGGAAGATAAAGAAAATCTGCCTTCCTCTTGGATCGAACAACGCATGATTGCGAACAGACGCAAAACGACATAACTCGAGACGTCCTTCTACCGAGCCCTTGAGCCATTCCTCTACCCAAAAAAAGTTAGATTTCAGGAACAGCACTTTCCAAACGCACGAGCTCCCTTTTCACAAGGCGATATCACACAGGTTTTACTCAACCCTCTCCTCATCGCGCAACATGCGTTGCGTTCACCCCAGAGGATAGGTGCAATTTTCTTTATCTTCCACAAACAATAGTTCTTTATTTTACTATACAAATTTAAGCTGCGGGTTAAGAAAGTACTTTACATTTATTAAATCTTACAGGACGAGGGAAGACCAGGGTGAAAACCTGTTGATATGCCTTGAAGGGAGCTCGGTCGTTTGAAAGCTTTGTTCTCCTTGAATCTAACTTCTTTTGCGCGGTTAGAGGCATGGCTCAGGCCAAGGCCTATCCCGATACTCATAGAGCCCGAAGTATTCGTCATTTCTCTGTCCGCCAAACATGAGCGTTCAAATTGCGTTCCGACCCCAGGAGGCACAGGGCAATTTCTTTATCTTCACCCCTACAACTAAGTTCTTTATTTTACTATACAAATTTAAGCTGCCGTCTATTGCAGTATCATGCAAGTATTTACATTTATTTATTATTATTACTTAAATAAAGTAACCACCCTATACTACTATTTATATATACAATATACCTATATATATATATATAATATATATATAACTATATATATATAATATATCATTTATATATATATATACTATATACTATATATATATTATATCATAATAGTATATATATATTATATATATATAATATTTATATACATATATATAATTTCTTTAGAGGCATCCGAGACCGCGTTAACAATGGGACGGTGACATAACGATCATCTATTGACAGAATGTGACGTTGGACGCAATCAAAGTTTAAATGACACAATACGATATATAATTTTGCCCAATTACTAGTAGTTTCGTTCACCAAGCAAAGCTCGATGTCAAGCCCAAAATAGTAACATCTACGCAAGCCCATTATTTATTCATTATTTATTCCTTATTACTTAATTAGTGAGTCTATTTTTTTCTGGAAAGCACATTTTACACTGCACCGCACACTTCCTAACACACACACACCACACACACCACACGCACACACACATCAACACACAACACACACACACCCACACACAACAGGCGTCGTACTGGCGTACTGGGTAAGTGGGGTACCACACACACACGCACTATTACAGACAAGAGGTGCATAGTGAGGTATGTGTTGATGTGCTATATATAGTATATTTATCAGATAATCTATATATATATACACTATATATATATATATATATACTATACATATTTACATATATATATAATGAGAGAGAGACGAAGCTAGCTTAATAACATACATACAGGTTTTACTAGGTTAGGAAGAATAGGTTTCGCATTAGGTAAAACGTCATCATTTAGCAGAAAGTTTTGTACGATGAGTTCTTGGACAATTATATCAACATTATTCATAATCGTTTTGCCAATTTCTAAACATTCATTTATAGCTGCTAAGGCACTACTTCTATACCACTATATACGTACTAATACTACTATACTTACATTATTATATATACTATAATATATACTCTACATATATACTATATATATAATCATACATATACCCCCTTCACCGATTAATAATAAGTATAGTTATATACAATATACTATATACAATATGTATATATATACTATAATATATACTATATTATATCATATATATCATAGTATAAATATATATCTATAACATATACTAATACTATATATTTATATATAACTATATATATATACTCTATATCAATAACCTATTATATATACTATCCCCTATATAACTATATATAGACCTACACTATCTACCTACATATTATACGTGTCTACCTATATACTACGTAAAACCCCTCACTATATATATGAACTATATAATAGATACGTTAAAATATACCAATGCTACGTATCAGCTCAGTACCTATATATATATAACTAATATATATATACTATAACACGACCAAACCTATATAACTATATTATATTCTGGTAGGCACGCTTCCTCATATATTTACTATTTAAAAACCCTTAGCTTGCTAACAACTAGGTAGAACATACTAATTAACGCCACCGTAAAACAAACACATTAAAAAAATCACCCCCCAAAAATACATTAGACATAATATAAAATAAAACAAACATATAAAACTGATTAACAACTTAAACAGGGACGAGCCTTTCGCCAACTATTTTATGGCCTTTTTCTAGTCCAGAACAGAACATTCACTGTAATCTAGTTAGTTTTTAACTAGTAATTCTACCTAAGTTAGCAACGCTAAGGGTTTTTAAATAGCCTATATACAACTATATACACCTAATTATACCAAACTACTATATAAAGTATAACCTACTACGCTACATACGTTAATACAATAGTACTATATATATTATATATACAATACCTCAACTAATACATATAGTAATATATACCTACCATACCTATAATACATATACACCACTAACCCTATATTATATATAACCTATATATACCCTATAACATATCATACTCATCATATTATATTATAAACTACTACTATATACTATAATACGCTAACACACACCACATAACAACTATATAATATATACTACTATATACTAAAAACAAAACTACATAACTATACCTACTAATTATATATATATATATATATCATACTATCTACATAATATATATATACCTACATATATATATATTTACTATATATATATACTATATTTTATAATATAGATATATTAATATATTATACGTACATAGCTCTATATTATATATATATATAGTATACTTATTATTAATATCTAGTTACTATCACGATCAAGAGATCTACCTAAAAAGCGTAAAAAATCATCGCGCATTCCCCACATACGTCCTTCACTCCTCCACGGTAGAAAAAATACCGCCAGCAAATGTCGAAGTTATCACGGGCGAAGCCGGACCCTACAATAACGACTGAGACCCTATAACAGAGTTGGGAAGAAGAAAACAAGTCCACTTATCAGTCGCAACAGAAGTGAGTATGCCAGTACACATAATATGAAAAATAGTTAGAATTTTTTTATTTTTTATTATATACCTATATATATATAGTAATATATATACTTATATTATATATACAAATACTACATGTAAAGGTTCCTTTCCTCTTACATCTTATATTAGTAAATCTACTGAAAATTTTCCATTATATACTATAACACGGGGACCCCCCCTCATATATCATCCCTCCCGTTCTCCCTGCTAACACAGACATGCCCCTCACGCTTCGCTCGAGGGTCGGGGTGCGATTTCTTTTAAAATTAAAAATCACTTCTAAAAATTATACTAATACAATAATTAAATAAAAAGAACTAAAAATAAAGAAATTAGAAAAAATCAAAATAAAATACGTTAATAATAATACTATAATCAAGATTCAATAATCTAATAATCAATAATCAACTAATCAATAAGTAAAGCTCAATTAAATAATAATAATACATACATCACTACGTCATAAATAAATTAATAAGAAAATTTAAATTCTTTAATTAACAGTCGTATTACAAAAAAATTGCCAACTCGAAGCTTTCAATCACTTTTTTTTATATATGGAACAAACTTTTCAAAACTCTTTCAAAGTTCTCACTTTTTAAAATTTAACTTCCTACTTAACTCGTGGGTAATAGTTTATTTAATCTGAAATAGAGAAATGAAATGTAGCCGGTGACAAATACCTAACGAGCCCACTATATAACTCTATATATATACTCTCACTCTATGTTCAATACATCAAAAATTGTAACCTACTATAATATTTTACTATATATACAATATAAACTATATTATATCACCTTCCTATGTATATAAAAGAATATCAATAGCTATACGTACTAATATATCACTATCATACTATATACTATATATATTTAGCTCCTGAACCTCACCAAACTAAAAACGTCGCTGTCAAGTCCAAAATAGCAACATCACAAAACCAGGATTATGTTGTTCCTCCTCGTCCGGGACCCTACGTCCAGAGTATTTGGTATGATTAGTTTAAATACTACTTCCAACATTACCCCTAGCCACACAGAGAGACAATTTCTCAAAAAGACTATCCCTCAATAGTATTTATAACAACACATAGCATGGCTACCTTCCTTCAATGGAATTGTCGTGCGCTACAACTATACGCAAAAACAACAACAAAACAAAAACAACTCTAAAAAACGTGCTACAACTCTAATTTTGAAAATAACTTGTTTCAATAATAATCGTGTACACCAAAGTGCGCTATGTTCATTGCAGCGAACTTAACAAACTATGCTGTCTTACCTCTTCCAGCCATCGCGAATATAAATCTTCTTGCCTAACCTCACAAGAAAGACGGTGTGACAATGATAGAGGAGGTCGCAGGCCATTTGTGTTTCAATCTTTCATTTCAGGAACTTGCTGTCCTTCTTTCCCCATAAAATTATTTTCAATTAGCCATTCTTGTAAACAAATTCTTTACTTAAACTTCGCGCAGTGGCAGCACAAATCATCTGTCCACCAAACTTAGTGTCTGCTCGATCTGTGTAGTGAGTAGTGAGTTTACTTAGGTCGATTTAGCTCCCAACTCCGGTTATCATACTAGGAGACTTCAGCCTTTGCCACCCATTATGGGGCGATTCTGTCACTTCTTCTAAGTCTAAAATCTTTGTTGATCTCTTAACACCCTTTTCCCTACTTATGAACGTTTAGATACACACTCTTCTTCCTGAATTGACATTTCCTTTCGCCGACATTCTCTTATGGATCACTCTACCTGGTCCCGCTTTGATTATTTATACGGCAGTGACCATTACCTAAAAGCCATAAATGAACCTACACCGCGCCCAATGTTAAAACCCAATTCCAGCTCTCGCTATGACCGAGTAGAGTGGGCTCTTTTTCATCAGGCCACAGCTATCCCACTTTCTCCCTTTAATAAGCGGCTTCTGACTATTGATAATGCCTTTAATTTCTTCCAACAAGTTGTCATCACAGAAGCAGAAGCTTACATCTCGCGACCTTCCGCAGGTAGGCGTTCGGCAATCCATTGGTGGTTCCAAGAATGTGTGCACAAGCTAACCGGGAGAAGAAAACTCTAAAGGCAATACAAAAGGACCTGCACCACCCCAAACATGTTAGGCGACGATCTCGTCGATGATAGCAAAACGTAAACAGAATTCTTCGAACTGTATGCTTACTGTCATGCACACTTCCTTTCATTAGTGTTTGAAAGTGGCACAGAAATATCTCGCCGCTAACAACTCTTCACCAGCAGTCCTTACTATCTCTATTATAGGATCCCATGTCGATTCTCTGCTGCCAATCTGTTGCAGATGAATAAAGTTATAGTTTTGCTAGCACTCGAGTTCTTTATGTATTAGATTTTCTTTCAGTATATTGAAAATTGTGGCTCGGTGTTTACCATTAATTGTTATACGAGTACAAACCCCTGGAACTATCACAGGGGGAGCCTAACTGGAAGTATGAAAGAGCCTGGCTACCCTCCAGAACAGGAAGAAGGCGGTCTGCAACCATTTTTTCCGATTATTTTACAAGTATGACATATCTGCGGGAATGATGTGGTTGTCCGTCAACTTCTGATCTTTCCCAGGTTTGGGAGTAGAAATTGTAAACGATTTTGCTTCTAAGGATGAAAATTAGGATATCGGTCCGTTCCAATAGAGACGCTGATGCAGATGTGTGAATGTGGTAGAGTATTATGTATCATATGATGTCTGGGCCAGGGCACCGTCTTTTCTATTCGCCAGTGCAGTTTAATACTCTGTAACTGTAAAAAGACAATTATAGGTATGATCTCATTTCACTGTTAAAAAAAGAGTCTGGCGGTGAAGTGTTAATTCTTAATTTTTGAAAGGCTTCAGGATAGCAGGAAGAGCTCGAGTGACTAGCAAAGCTATATCCTAATGCATCTGCAACAGCATCTGGAGCAGGGATCGTGTCGGCTATATCAGGCCCATAACGGAGTACTGTGGGTAGAGAGCTGTTGGAACGGCGAGATATTTTCTGTGCACTTTACACAATGAAGAAAAGCGAGTTGTGGAGTTGACAGTTGAAGTATTTTTTGCACGTTTGGCGATTGATTCGACGAGATTTCGCCGCAGCTGCTTTAAAAATAATCATGTTTGGGGTGGTGCGGGTCCTTTTGTATTGCCTGTAGAGTTTTTCTTCTCCCGGTTAGCTTGTGCACACTCTTGGGACCACCAAGGGATTGCCGAACGCCTACCTGTGGAAGGTCGCGAGATGCAAGATTCTGCTTCTGTGATGATAACTTGTTGGAAGAAATTAAAGACATTATCAATAGTCAGAAACCGCTTATTGAAGGGAGAAAGTGGGACAGCTGTGGCCTGATGAAAAAGAGCCCACTATACTTGGTCATAGCGGAGCTGGAATTGGGTTTTAACATTGGGTGCGGTGCAGGTTCATTTAAGGCTATTAGGTAATGGTCACTGCCATATAAATAATCAAAGCGGGACCAGGTAGAGTGATCCATAAGAGAATGTCGGCGAAAAGAAATATCTATACAGGAAGAAGAGTGTGTATCTAAACGTTCACAATTAGGGAAAAGGGTGTTAGGAATCAAACAAAGATTAGACTTAGAAGAAGGACAAAATCGCCCCCATAAGAGTGGTACAGGCTGAAGTCTCCGTAGTATGACACCGGTTGGAGCTAAAATCGGCCTAGTAAACTCACTATCACTACACAGATCGAGCAGACACTAAGTTCGGTGGACAGATGAATTTGTGCTGCCACTGCATGAAATCTAGTTTGAAGATGGACTGGAGAATGGAGATAGATATTTATTGAAATGAGTATTCATGCCACCTCCATCGCATATTAGTCACATCCTTTCCTATAGAGGTTTAGCAGAGATTAATCTGATGGTGGAAGAGGTAACGACAGCATAGTTTAAGTTCCTGCAACATACGCAGCTCTGGTGTACACTGTTTATTAGTTGAAACAAGTTATTCAAATTAGAGTAGTAGAAAGTAAGGAGATCCATTGAGGAAAGTGCCGGTATGTTGTTATAAATACTATGAGGATGGTATTTTTGAGACAATTGTATCAGGTGGCTAAGGTATGTTGAAGTGGATTTCAGATGGGGAGGAAGGCTTGAGAGGTGGGCCACCGACGAGCAGGAACATACAATTTGGTTCGTGATGTTTACTATTTTGGGCTTGACATCGAGCTCTAGTTTGGTGAAGATCACGAGTAATATATATATTATATATATATATATATGATATATATATATATATAATATACGTATATAATATATTATATTATATATATATTATATGTATATATATAATTTTATATATATATATTTTATATACTTATATTAATATATATAATATATATAATATATATATATATTATAATATTATATTAATATAGTTATTAATATAATGTATATAATATATAGATTATATATATATTATATATATATATATATATATAATTAATATATATATATATATATATCATATATAATATATATATATATATATATAATATAATGATATATATGGAAATAAGCTATGCGAATTTTGTCAACTATTTTCTTATTAGTTACTGCTACTCACTCTTGACGAATTTTAGTGACTTGTTTTCTCTTTCATTCACCAACTCTTTTAAGGGTCCACGTTATTGATATGGGTCTCGGCCTGCCCCGGAACTTCACATTTTGCTCGTGGTATTTTTCTACGGAAGTGTCAAGGGAGTCTGGAATGCGCGAATGATTGTTAACGCTTTTGGATCTGTATATTATATATATTAATATATATATATATATATATATATATTAATATATATAATAACTTATATATTATATATATATATATACACATAATAATAATATGTTATAATATATATTTTATATATTTATATAATTATATATATATATTATATATAAATATTATATATATATTATTATATATAATATATATATATTATATATATATAATTTATTATATATATATATAATAATATAAAAATAGTAGATGGGTAAATTTAAATTTAGATTATATTTTTTTTTTTTTTTCTTTTTTGATATATATATATATATATATATAATATATATATATATGTAAATATTATATATATATAGTATATAATATATATTATATATTAATAATATATATTATTATATAACTAATTTAATATATATATATTCAATTAAAGATATATGCAGTTTATATATATATATATATATTATATATATATATTATTATTTTATATATATTATAATATATATTATATATATATGATATATAATTAGCAAGTTAAAATAAATTTATAGAAATTAGCAAAAATCGTTATGAATAATTCAGAAAATACTGTTCAATACATATATGTATCTTTTGCTTGATAATTATTCTAACTAACTAACCTATCTTCCTAACCTAAGTAAAATCTGTATATATATAAGCTAAATTCTCTCTATCAATATATATATATATATATATATATATATAATCTATATATATATATAATATTATATATATATTATAATATTATATATATATATATATATATAATATATATACGATATATATATATATATAATATAATATTATAATATATTAATATATTATACTATATATATATATATATATTATTATATTGTAATATATATACATGAATATATAATATATATAATATATATTTTTTTATATAAATTAAATATAAACAATTTAATTTTATAAATAAATATTTTTATAATTTATAACTATAGGATTAATATATTATATTATATATAATATTAATAAATTATACTATATATATTTATATATGTATATATATATTATACTGATATACTAAATATAAATATATATATATATGATATATATATTTATATATATATACTCATAGTTATAATGTAATAATTCTAGTATATATATATATACTTATTCTACGATTTATATATAATCGATACTATATACTATATATAGAATTCTCAATCAATATCGATTTTTTATAGTATATAATATATATCAATTTATATTATATATATATATATATAGATAATAGGTATAATTACTATATGATAATTACTATAGATTATATATAGTATTATATGCTATAGTATACTACCTAATTTATTCGTATTTTAAGTATATATATTATATTTTAGTATTATATATTAATATATAAGTATATATGTGTATATTATGTATATATATTATAATTATATTATATAATATATATAGTTAATAAAAGTATATAATATTATATGTATATATATATATAATATTGTATATATATATAATATATATAGTATAGAGTATATATATGATATTATATATATAATATTATATATATATTTATTAATTATATAATATTCGTATATTATATATATATATTTATATATATATATATATTATAATAATATTGCATTTGTTTGTGTTAGAAAGGTGGTGGCAATTGAAATTTGTCTTCCCAAAAAAATGGATCACATTTTAATGTAAATCAAAATAATCTCTTTAATAATGAGGTTTTCGTTGATTTTTATTGTATTATTGGAGTACATAATATCTTGATCTATTCGAAGCTTCGACCTGTGTTAGTAAAGAATCACGAGTGAACTAGAAAGCAAAATTAAATCGTTTTGTCATGTTCATCGTTGATTTGCGTTACACCATTCACATCTTGTTCAATATGTTTCACCCGTCCATTTATACGTCGGGACTCGGATGCCTCTGAAAATTAATATAATGTATTATTTCATATAGATAATATAAATAAAATATATAATATATATATAGTATATAATTAATATATATATTTATATTAGATTATATATACTATATATATTATATAATATACTTATATTATAATTTATATATCTATATAGTATATATATATATTATAAAATTGATTAATTATATCTTATTTTATTTTTTGAATGATGATTTGCAAGTACGCAAATCCGAATATCTGAATATTTTCTTTCTAATTAATAATGCGATTAATTCTAAAAAGAATTTTTTGTTGGCAAATGGAGGAATAATTTTTAGGCTTCCTGATGCTGCAAGTTAGAATATTTAGAGGTATATTTCCTGTGGCTTAGTAAATTACGACAGAATTAAGGGAAATTCTCATGCCAGAGCCAAATTAAAAACCGTATGCCTCGATACACGGTGGTCAAATGTGTGCAAGTCAAATGTATTTGGGGAAAATATATAATGAAAGTGTGTTCCAGACCTTACCAGTGGAGGACATGTAAGAATGAGGTTGCGATATTAAAAGCATACGATGCGTCTAATGTTATCTAGGGTCATGAGATTTATAGATATGGAAAATAGGGGGTTGGGTAGAAAGGCGTATCGCACAACCCGTTCTCAATGGAGTGGGTATGCAGATGGAGAGTTCATAAGAGCAGTGTCCATTGTAAGTGATAGAATATGGAGTTGAAAGAGACTGGAGAGAGATAGTGAGAGCAGGAAAGTTGATAAGACAAAAGTCCCTAGGCTCCACCAGCATGAGTGGAAACTACCCTAGATGTGCGAGATTACCCCCCCCCCCCCCATACAGGGGTGAGCAATAATCAAAAAAAGAACAAGCATTAAGAAGTTTGCTTAGAAAATGAAATAATGTGATTCTTCCAATTAAGTTCACGAAAAAAAATAAACACTAAAAAAAATAAACACCAGGAAAAATAAGCACAAGAAAAAACAAACAAAAAAAATGCACACAAAAAATAAACGACAGAAAAATAACACAGAAAATAACACCAAGGAAATAAAACCACCAAGGTATATAGCTGTGTGTTGTTCGAAGAAATAAAGACTTAAATGTAGTCAAAGGAGATTTCTCTCCATCAGCGGAATTCGAAAACTAGGACTCACGCGTCCGCTGAGTACAGTGGAACCGGACGCTTTAACCACTAGGCCAACCACGTTCCCAAAAAAGAACGTTTCAAGCATAGTTTTTAAAGCTCCCGGTTTTCCCATCCTTTATTGGTATGGTTGAGTGAAAGATTATATCGAGTAGAGAGAAATGAGCGAAGTGAGTTTTTGATTTTTTGATGCTCTTGAAGACAAACTTTCTCAATTCCCCCCAAATAAAAATTTGAAAAAGGCTGCCGCCCCTCTAGCGTAAGCTAATTTCTGTTGGAGGGACGTCTTTTAAAATGAATGGATTGGTTAATAAGTAATAGACAGAAAGTAGAAAGAGAGTTGGGGATTGGACAGAACCCTGAAGAACACCACCACTTATAAATTTAAAGGATGAAAAGTTGAAGTTTACATCAGGTGCTATAGAACGACTGGAAAGAAAATCAGAGAGAAAATCGCAGATTGAGAAGGATAGATACCGAAAGAAAGAAGCTTTGGAAATCAGAGCTTCGTTACCAACTCTATCGAAGGCTTTCGATATGTTTAACGCCACAGCGAAAGATTCAGAAAGAAAATGAAGAAAATCACCAGCAGAGCGTTTCTTACTAAAGCCAAACTGATGAATGAGTCAAATGAGATTTTATTCTCCAGCGGGATTCGAACATTGGACTCCGCGTCGCTGAGTAACAATGACCGGGAGCTTTATCCACTAAGCCATCCGCGTTCCTCATTTCCCTGGAAAGATTAAAAGAATTAAGATGCTTCCAAGTCTTCCTGTTAAAGATAGATTCGAAAACTTTAGAAAAAATGGAGGTTAAGGCTTATAGGACAAAAGTTTGAAGTTTGAGAGGGGAGGGGGGTCACCTTTCCTCAGCACAGGATGAATGAGAGCACGTTTCCAGCAGGAAGGGAAGGTCGGAGTAGAAATACAAAGAAGGAATAATTTATCATGGTAGGGTGAAAGCTCAGGAGTAGAAGTTTTGAGAACCACAGGAGAAATACCATCAGGACCATATTTCCTTTTAGTGTAAAAGCTCAGAAAGAGCGGAAATAATGTCTTTAGAAGAAATTACAATGTTAGGCATCAATGAATTGGAAGAGGTGGAGGTGGAGGTGGAGGTGGAGGTGGAGGTGGAGGTGGAGGTGGAGGTGGAGGTGGAGGTGGAGGTGGAGGTGGAGGTGGAGGTGGAGGTGGAGGTGGAGGTGGAGGTGGAGGTGGATGTGAAAGTGGAGGTGAAGAAGGAAGATTAGAACCGGAATCGTCTAAGGTGGAATTTGAGGCAAAGACTTTGAGCGAAGAGTTCATTTTATAAGAAAGCAAAAGGCAGTTGTACAAAATAGATGAATTTTAGTAGTAAGTTGACATGATATCTTGAAAAATGAGGTAAATAATTCTGAAGATTTAAAATCTGAAACAGATCATTTCGCACATAAGGACAATAGCTGTCTTTGACTGAAAATTGAGAATAAAATTGAGAATAAAAACAGTAAGAAGGAACATAGTAGAGTTTTCTGTCAGAACACTGAGGTTCGACTAAGAATAAGAGATGAGGCTTAGAGGAGGAAGAGTGATGCTCCACAAAGTAAAAATTAGAGAAGATGTCATGAAGGTTGCAGAAATTAATGAAAAAAGAAACCCGTACATTTCAACAGGCCGTCAATTAAGTGATGGCACTAACTCCACCAACAATTTAGTGATGGCACTAGCTCCACCACCGGAGGCCGTCAACTCCCAGGTGTCGAAGGGGGGGGGGAGGTTCGAATGAGGGAATATTTTTAAAGTCTCTCCTCTTGGCTTTTTCGAGGTTAGTTGTGTGGTCACCATAATTGATTTTTATAAAGGAAAGTGTTTTATATGCAATAGTGTTTTATGGTGTGTGAAAATAACTTATAGAGGATAGTTAAGTTACAGGGTAGGAAGAATATGGAGATGGGCACAAACGGGGGGAACCTTTGGACACTGGAGTTTATTGGGATATACCCTAGCACTATATATATGCCCAATGGGGTTTAATCTTATCGCTTTGAATGCGCTTTGCCACAGTAGTATATATATATATTAATATATATATATATAGATTTATATATATAATATATATATATTATAATATATATATATATAGATATATATTAATATATATATTATATTTATAAATATTAATATTTAATATATATATAATATATATATATATATATGATATAATATATATATATATAATATATATACTATATAATATATATATTAATATAGTATATATATATAATATATATATATATATATATATATATTATATATATATAATATATATTATATATTATGATATATATATATATATATACTTATATATATATATATAATATACTATATATGGGTGCATAATATAATATATAATATACTATAGTATTAAATATATATATCTATAATTTTATATAATATATATATTATATATTAATATTAGTTATATATATATTCATATATATTATATATATATAATCATATATAATATATAAATTATAATAGATATATATATATTATAATATAATAATATAATATATCTATATTAGTGATTGGACGGATGTCAAATTTGATAAGCTGTTTGCGGCATGCGAGATGGGATATTAAATGAAGATTTGAACGAATTTGGTATGCGGAATCTTAAAGTAGATGAGTGGATGCACGGATGCGGAGTTTTAACTCTTTGAGTATCTTGAATATATCATTATATAATTTAAATTTATATTTTATTAATATAATATATATAGCTATTATACTATATATTAACAATATATTAATATATATATAGTATATATATATATATTATAATATATATTTAATATATATATATTTATTAATATATATATATATTTAATATCTATATCATATATAGCTATATATATATATATTATATATATATTATTATAATATATATATAATATATATATATAAGATATATATATAATATATATATAATTATATATATTATTATATATATATATATATTAATATATATATTATAATATATTATATGTAAATAATTTATTAATATATTTATTATAATATATATATATATATATATAATAGTATATATTTATTATTATTATAATTATATATATATATATATATAAATATATATATATATTATATATATTATATTATATATATATAATTATATAGTATAGATATATACAATTATTATTATTAAATATATTATAATAATATATTATTATATATATATTATATGTATATAATATTTAATATATTATATATTATATTAATATATATATATATATTATTAATTATAATATTAAGTATTATATATTAAATATAAATAAGATTTAATATATATATATATATATATATATATATATATTTATATAAATTATATAGATATTATAATTATATATATATATATATAATATAATTATATGATATTAATAATAAGTAAATTTTATAATATATATATAATATTATTTATATATATATATACTATATATATATTAAAATAGATATTATATATTATATATATATATATATTATAATATATATTAAATATAATAATATATATATATTAGAATAACCAATCACCATATATACATGTTATATATATTATATATATATATAATATATATTTAAAAAAAAATAACAAAAAAAAAAATTATAATAACGAAATACTATATTATTATATTATATATATTATAATATTATATATTATTATAATATATCTCTAGAATTATAAATATATTAAATATATATTATATATATAGTGTATATATATAATTATATAATATATTTATATTATCATAATATAATATTATAGTGGTACGTATGTATTATAAATATTATAGGCAGGGGGCCAAGGGGGGGCACTTGATCCCCCTAAAAATCTTGGCAAAAAAAAATTATGAACCTTATCTGTTTGCCAGAAGACGTTTTTAAAGGCTTATTAGTAGAAAAACTTATAACGAGAAACACATCAACTCGATGGATATGGATAGTAGTAATTACAATAAAACGTAATTATTAAACGTTTTTATTATTTTTTCTAAAGTTTAATTTAAATTGTGATGTTAATATTCCTTATTATACATATATTAGGTAATATACTATTTAAACATGTACTTCTCAGATAATACTATTAGCATTTGTATAGTACTTTATTATTACAGTACTGGCTTTTATATAATATACTTTGAACACTATATAATTATACTAGTTACTACTGCTATATATAGTATATTATATAATATAACATTTTCAAGTATATTATAATTAGTGCAGTATAGAATATGGCTATATTGAGCATAGGTATAGTACTCACTTGTATATACCCCTTACCGCGATGCATTACTAGCGATGCTGTAAATTTTCTAAATATACAATCACTCTCTATTAACCCATGAATCACACCCGTGACCACAGATGATTAATGCCCTCACAATATATATGATTTATATGATTTAATTCAATATGTAATGAATCACATCACGCTGCCTCTCAGAGTACACATTATTTTTACAAAGAGGAATATGCGTCAAGGAGCAGGAATATGAGGATATGTGCCTGCACGTTAAATAAAAGATGAGAGGATATGACGGTATCGTATATTGCAATGAATCGTGTCTGGCGGGGATGTCAAATATTTCTAGGTTGAGGATGTTGTACACATCAAAACTCACTGGCTGAATGTATGACGATGCAGCGGTATGTGCATGGTCACTAGTCAACTAAAGTATGCTAATAGTACGTATAGTAGTATATGTACTTATTAAATTTGGAATTGTATAAAGATTGTTACAAATGACGAGATATATATTACTATTTACAAGATAATAATTAGAAAAATATATAGTATATATATATATATATATATATTCTATATATATATATATAATGTAAGCATGTCACATACTATGTACTGTCTTATACCCGATTATTCAAAAAATATGAATAAATACTGTAATCTAAATTATTGTATGTGATAGGTATCATAAAATAACACCTATATATAATATATATAATATGTAAATTAAATATATTTTTGTATCTAGCCTTATACTATAGATATATAGTAGATATATATATATATATATACTAGTATATTAATTTTATATAATATATAGCTATATATACTATAGTAATCATAGTTAAATAATTACGGAGAATGATCAGATTATATTCCATCGTGTGATAAGGTATATCAAAGATGATTTTTCTATCAACAATCGCGTATATAACTTTTGCACATTTTACTAAATTACTTGTCGAGATGTTTTGCAGAAATATAATCCAAATTCCTAAAAAAATTAAATAAATAAAATAAAGGCAATGTTCAAAATATATTTGTCCAAAGGAATTGAGCAAACTTTGGTCTTATTACCTTTTCTTTTATGTAATGTTGTAAGTTTTCTTTTTTAATTTTTTGTTTTTTTTTTTTGCAGTGTGGGTGAATGTTAACGACCGATTGACGGTGAGCTAAAAAAATGTAGGGTAATATATATATATAACGTATAAATACATATAATTATATATATCCTATATTATAAGCTATATATATATATCAATTAAGTATTTTTATTATTTATGCTAAATAAGTATTGAAAAAAATGAAATATAAGATATATATATATATACTGTATTTCTAATATAATATATATAATTATATATAATTATATATATTGCGGAGGGTAATATCATTTACTATATATGGTTGTACCAGACAGTAGAGCAAAAGGGCCTTCATAATGACGTGGGGGGGGGGGCGAGAATTAAAGAGTATTTCAATTGTGTAAAAAAAACAAAGAAGAATTCAAGTTCTTTGAGAGGTAAATCTTCTATCAGATATAGCAGAGACCAGGAGACTTATAATAGCTCACGCAGAAGAATAAAAAATATAGCAAAGAATATCATGTGTGATGGTTATTTGGGAGTTCCAACCAAACATAATGAGTCTGGGATACAATTTGGAGGGCCAATACAACAGTAAAGTAATAATGGAATTTTATAGAATCCATCACGCAAGATATTGAAAGTGAGATCAAGACAACTGTTTGTGCTACACTGAGAAGGGAAGCCGCGCGCAAAATAGTGGAGGGCGCTGGTGGCCTATACGAGCAGTCGACGTTTCCCTCGAAGCATTCCGTGTACGTTGAAGAGTACCTATATAGTAAAGAGATTGTGATGTACCTCAAGCAGCGTCGCAGGGCATAGAAGGTCAGGGCGAGTTTGAAAGTAAGGAGATGATTTATTAGTCGATTTAAACGATTATAATCAAAAAACCATCCAAAAAAGGGGGGGGGAAGCCGTTATGGCCCCCCCCCCAAAAAAAAAAAAAAAAATGTTTAGTTAGATCAAACTTTTCTTAAAGGACACACTTATATAACTGGAATAACTATTCAGAAGAAATAAATTCTTGCAACCTGAACTGAAATCCCAGATCTTTGAGGTCCTTTGGCAAACTTTGTAATACAAGCGGTTCCAATAACAGATTTTCGTTACTTGTGTGTGTATGTTAGGTTGTTCACAGCTATGTGAGACCTCTAGAGCCGGCTGTAGGAGATAGGAAAAGTTGGGAAGTGTGTTTTTTTGTTTTTGAAGGGATGATGTTTGAAGAGGATTGACAGAATGAATATATTTATATAATAATAATAGGTATATTAGTATATATTATATATATATAGATATCTATCTATATAAGAAACTGCAGACTATATATATATATAGTATATATAAGGAAGTACGATTATCTAAATATCATAAAAATATACATTAATATTTTTAGAAAAAGTAATATAAGGTAATCAATGATATAATATAGTACCTCAGAAATGATAAGGTACCTTATGTATTATAAATAAAGAAATTTTTATTTAGTATATTATTTAAATGTAATTTATCTACCACATTTAATTTAAGTAGTAAATACTTTATATTATAATATATTCTACTATTCCTTACATTATGACTAAAATATAAAGTTCACCAAATTAAGTTAAATATTTCAATTCATATAATAATTATAAGTAAAGTATAATAAAATCAATACTTTTCAAGTTCCTATATTTTAAAATAAACAGACTACATAAATATAATAATATATAATATAATTATTAAGTGAAGATTAATTAGCAAAAGATGATTATGATATGCAATAAATAATATTATAATAATATTTGGCATAACATTAGTGTATAATATATTATAAATATTAAAATAATATATATATACTATTATAATTATTATACTATATTAATATAATATTATAATATATATTAATATCAACCTAATATATTAATATATATATATAATATATATTATAAATTTAATATATACTATATTAATATATTAATTAACTAAATTACGTATATATATACATATATATAATAATATTACTATTTCTATATATGATAATATATATTAATATAATATATATAAAGGTAATGTGAGAGTGTCTAAAGCTGACATCTTGTAACTCGAGAACGGCCATAGCACCTACAGAAACAAATTACATATTGGAATCAGGCCGTGAAAAAATTCTAAGGATATGGGGGTATTTTTAATTGTTTTTAATTTTTTTTTCTTTTTTTTTTTTTTTACCGTTTATGGCACGTTTTAGTAAACAATTTCTTTTTTTTTCAAAATTCGAGGGGGCTTACGAGCCGACGGAGGACAGAGGGGGACGAAGTCCCCACCCACGTCTTATCCACCGGAGGTACCGAGATGACACCCGATCTCATGCCATCTTTGCGGTAGATTTACCCGCATGGATATTCCTTTTAGTTAAAAAAATAAATAAAATTATTACCTTATTAACACTTTATGAACTATTACTTAATTACGAAATTTTTTTCTTTTTTTTTACCTTCTCAACATAACAGTTCCAAATTTAAATTCTTTTTCTAAATTGATTTTTAAATCTCTTCTAAAAAATACTCACAATAAAATGCGATTTTCTTCTCTATAAGTAATATTTTTTTCCCAAATATTTTTGATAATATAAAAAAAATCAAAATAATAATTTGAAATATAAAAAAATAAAAATTCTAAAAAAATTTTATAAAAAAAATAAAAAAAAAAAACTATTATAGTAAATGAAGAATATGTTTGCTTTTCACATTTATTCAGTTTTTCTCAGTCGTAGGCTTGAGCTATTGCCTGGCTACCTTAAGTTTAGATTCTAGATGATAAAAATATCGTCAATTAATTGCTTAGAGAAAATTATGGCTCGCTGTTATAATTCCGACGAATAAAAAAAAAAAATAAAAAACTAAAAATAATAAATAAAATAAGACTTAAAAAAAACCCACTCCTCTAGAATAGTTGCCGCTGATTCAAAATGTAATTTGTTTATACTGTAGGTGCTGCCGTCTAAAGTTATCATTGATGTCAGCTTTAGACATCTACTAGACCTAATATAAATATATATTTACTATATATATATATATATATATATATTAATATTATATAGTTTATAGTATAATATTAATATATATGATATAATATTTATTATATAATATATATATATATAATAATATATATTATATTATGATATATGATTTAATGTATTAATATATGTATATTAAATATTACAATATATTATATATATATAATAATATATATATTATATATATTATATAAATATATATATTACTATATATATATATATTATATATAATATATATATATATATACTTATATATATATTATATATATATTATATATATAAATTATATTCATTATAATAATATTATAAGTTATATATATAATATAATAATATATAACTAAATAATATATTAATATATATAAAATATATATTGAATATTATATATATTATATATATATTCATTTATATATCATATAATCATAATATATATTATATATATATATCAATTAATATATAAAATATAATATATATACATATCATATATATTATATATATATATAATACTATATACATATTAACTACTATATATATATATAATAATATTTTTTTAGTGATGGATCGATAATAACTGCACCGCAACCGCAAATATTTAATGACAACCGCAACTGCAACCCGCAACAACGGTTGCTCAATCTAGGGTTATTGCAATTTCGCAATTGCTAGGTTGTCAGGAATTTATACATTTTTAAAAGTTATCGGTTTTAAAACTGCATATAATTATGAAATAAGCAAACCAATACGACACCTCATTATCAAAACAATCCAAGCAAAGAGACCTAACGAAATACTGCCATATCGAATTTGAAACTCAATGAATCACGTACTTTTGATCTAAATGCATACAAGTATGTGATGGATGATATACAGAAGAAGATAGAGCTTAATAAAGATCGTTTTTTCACCTGAAATAGACAAAATATCAAAATAGAAATAAAAGAACTAAGATAACGCAAGGATGATCTGCTAATTAAGAAATGTGGAGTAACGAGAACGAACATAAATTTTCATGTAATAATAGTTGAAGTAATAGACAATGACTATTAAGAATTTTGTTCATGCCCAATTATCTATGTAGTTAAATTCATCACAATATAACTCGAATCAAACTATTTCAAGCAGATAGAATGATTATATATAAATATAACGATGGAAGAATGAAGAAATTAAACACATTGAAGAGAGATATAAAAAAATGGTGAAAAATTGATCTGTTCCATTAAACTAAGTAATTATATTTACCAAACATTATTAATTAAAAAGTTCTATTTACGAAACTATAAGAATGTATAATAACTATGTGAAAAATACAAACGTCGGATACTTTCCAGTATCCACAGGGCGGAGGATGGGGAAGTTGGATGGTGGGGTGCATTGTGCATAGGTCCAGTCCCGCACACTAGTGGATACCTACTTGTAAACAGAGGCTAATTGCACATTAAACGAATCAGAAATTGAGAAAAATTTTCAACTGCGTAATAATAATAATAAATATAATAATAATTAATAAATAATAATAATAATAATAATAATAATAATAATAATAATAATTAATAATAATAAATGAATAATAAGTAAATATATAATAATAATAAATAATAATAATATTAAAAAATATTACATATATATTATATGATATTGATATTATTATTTATTATATTATTATTAATGTAATTTATTATAATTAATTATTATAATCTTATATTTAATTAATATTATTATTTTATAATTATATTTAATAATATGTAATTAATTTACTATTATTATATATATTAATTATAATATAAAAAGCATTATTATTACCTTGTTATTATTAATTTTAATTGAGTATTATTTTATTATTGTGATTCTAATATAATATTAATTATAAATTATTCATTAATGTATTATTAATTTAATTTATTATATAAATAAAAATTATTAAAAACTTATTATTAGTAAAAGAATAAGTAAGCTTTCAGCCAATGAATAGTAAGTGATAGTAGTAGTAGGTATAAAGTAGTAAGTTAATTATAAAACAAAGTCAACTATGTTAAATTTTTGTTTTATATTTGGCACGCAACCCACAACCTCACAACTCCGCAACCGCTCACCGGCACACCGCTAATCGCCCAGGTTTATTGAAAAATATACCAACGACGCATAAAACACGAGTGCCCAATACCATCTGGTTTGATGGAAAAAATTAGGAACCGCAAAAAAAAACAACAACCACGATTATATTCTTTTTTTTTTTTTGCAAAAATTCAGCTTCGCTCGATCAATGGTATTTAGAAGTATTTTTATTGGTATTAAAAAATATTATTACTAGATATTAGGTCATATTTTATATAGTATTAAACAAATCATTATCACCTAAAAGTATACCTAGTTTCGATATATATAGATAGTACAAGGTTGTGAAAAAAAATATTAGTATTTACCGCTATAATTCTAAATATATAAGTATATATTTATATAATATATGTATATAAAATTATATATAATAGTATATATTAATATATATATATATATATTTATACTATATATTTATAGCAAGTAATAGCTATATATATATATATATATATAATATAAATGATCGTATATAAATATTAAATAATGTTCAAATTAATTAATATTATACTATAATAATTATATTAGTAATTATAAAAATAATAATATATATATATATTATTTATTATAGAGTATATATATATGTATAATATATATTATATATATGATAATATATATAATAGTATACTAATATATATATATATAATATATAATATATATAATTATATATACTATAATAAGAAAAACTAGCATATCAGTAGATCCTTATATATATAATTAATAATATATAGGGTTATTATATATATATATATAATACTGAATACAATAAGCCCTACTATATAGCCTATATCAGTATATCCTCTGATATAATATAGTATAATATTATAATACCTCCACTTATGACGCTATATATATAGTTATTATGCCATAAAATAATATATAATATATATATATATATAAAAATATATATATAGTATATATATTAATATATATATATTTATATATATATATATATATTTATATATAATATATATATAGATAAGTATATATTATATAATTATATATTATATAATATAGTATATATATATATTATTTGCTCTCGAATGTAATCTAATTTAGGTAATAAATATTAAACAATAGAATATTAATAAAACTCGTCACATGAAATTACTGTTACATTGCTGTGTATGTATATTAAGTTATTAATTATATAATCCTTATAGATATATTAAAACGATATTAATATTAATGATTCAATATTATTATACTTTAACGATGAACTCTATTGCCCCTGCAAATCAAACAACAAGCATGTGAAAATAAATATCGAGAGAAGATTTTTTACAATATTCGATAAGCAGAGACAAAGATTACATGTAGATAACAAAATTTCATATTTGAAGAGAAACCTGTAAAAACTGTTCAACGTCCGTTGCGATACGCCAGTTTGTAGTAACATATAAAGAAGCAAAGTAAATCATTAGAAAACACCAATTTTTCGACCATATTCACCAATAATGTAATATAGATTGGCAAAAGTATGACTATTAATTTTCACTAAAAAATCAAATATATAAAAAAAACAATTTAATTCAGTTCCAAAATAAGAAAATATTTATCAACAAGCTACATAACAGCCATGAAAGAAAAATTTTAATCACATAAACCGGTCACCAATGCCCCGCGAATAAATAAAATAATATTATTATTATTAATAAGTCTCTTTCGTAAAGAGAAAACTTTCTCCATTATTACGTCTGGCAGTTGAACGGCATGTCTAATTGTATAAAAATATTGTAAACTTTTTCTGCTAAAGTATTTACGTACTTTCACTTTTCAACTCATGGAACGCTATGTATTTCATTAATCTAAACCTCCTACTTCATTCTTGCATATGATGAAGCATAAACTATGGAATATGACTTCGCAATAAAGTAGGACGACAAATTAAGTTTCACGCACTAATTTTGGCCATGCGTTTTAAACATTTTAAAATATAAAATGATTAAGAAGTAGATAACCTCTAACCATTAAAAGACGTTTTAAGTATTTTTTTATAATCTGAGTAGTTTCAAAACACTTGGTTAAATAAATTTAGGGCGAATAGAAAATAATTACGTGAATTTGTAAACCACACACACACATACATATTTAAAATAGGCATATATATATAATATAATATTATATCAAATAATATAAAATAATCATATATATTTATAAATATATAATAAATAAATATAATTAGTAGCAAAAAGATCATATATATATATATATAAATATATATATATAGTATACTGATATATTTATAACCTCATCGGTTAATTCATAACTAGAAATAATATATATATATTATATTATATCTCTATAAAATACAAATAAATAACATAATAAAAATTATATACCAATATAAGCTATAATAATAATTAATACAACTACTACTACTAATATATATATAAATATATCTGTATATATATATATACTGTCACTCACTCACTCACTACCTTACGATATTCATCTTATATTAACTAAAAATACCTATCTACATACCTATTCAAATAATATATTATATATACAAATTTGAATTATAGTATATATAATTAATATAATATATATTATATATTATATATATATTTATATATATATATATATATATTTATATATATATATATATATATATATATATATAATATATATATAATCATATATATATAATATATATATAACTAAAGTATATACTATATTATATATATTATCAATATATATATTAATATATATTATAATTATATATATATATATATATATAAAAATATATATATATATATATATACTATTATAATATAATATAGTTAGTATATATATATATATACTACTAATAAAATTGTATATAATATACATATTATATATAATATATGTATAATTTATAAACTTATTTAATTAATTATATAATTAATTTTATATATACTAAGATCCATCTAAGAATAAAAATATAAATTATACTCAATTTATATATAATATATAATTTATATATATATATAAGATTATAAATATATATAAATATATATATAAAATACTATATTATAAATATTTTTTAAAATAGATTCTAATTACACCAAATATATATAATATATAAATTTATTATTATATATAGATATAAATAGTTATATATAGTTATATATTGGAGACTACAAAATTGATAGTATACTAATATATATAAAATAATTATTATACATCATATATTATAATTATCATAATTTTAAAAAAATAAAAATAAAATACTTAATAATATATATAGCAAGGCAACGTAACTTATTTTATAATCATTATAATATTATATATATATATATTTGTATAGCTCTAATTTTCTTAAATAATATAAATAAAATATATGCATAATAATACTATAATATTATAATATAATATATAGTATTATTAATATATTAAGATACGGTACTTTATGTATTAACCTAATAATCGCCTTAATCAACAATAAATCTCAAGAACATAATAAACTCTCAACAACCTACAAATTCAACATTATACTCACAAACCCTATTTACTAATTAAAAATCATATAAGATCAACCATATATATTACCCCAAAACTAATACAACATACACTGAGATACTACTACCATGAATAATATCTTACCTCACAACACCACCTGAAACAATTCATCAGATCTAATATGTATTCTGGAGAATAAAATATATTAATAATCAGGAGTGAGTATATATATTGTATTATAATTATATACTATAGAATAATATTATATATTATAGCAGAGCGTTGGCTCCAAAGCTCGTCGCATATATAATAGTAGTATCGGCCTGCGAAACAGCCTATCGCCTATATAACTCACGTGCGTGATCTTTAATTGCGCCACCTATGTCTCCAACTGCGCCTTATAGACAAAATGTAAAATGAAAACTCTCTAAAAAGATGTCTCCATATAATCGTCTCTCTTCAGGAGCTCTTGAAACGAGTTATATCTCGCTCGATTACTCGCGCTCATAACGCTGGCCGGTGGGGTCATGGTTACCTGACCCTACCCGAGCGATTCTACTTTAAGGGATTTGCCAAACGAAAAGTGTAAGTATACAATTTCTCTTATGTTGCTTAAGTTATTATATTAAATGATCAATCATGCTTTTATATGTGATAGAGAGAGAAAATGAACATAATAATATCAGAAACTGAAATTTATGTTTAATTAAAGTATAAGCAACAGTGTTGAACGAATGAGAGTAAGAAATGTTAACTAGTCAGTATTTAGTCTCCTCCTCTCCCGTCTCCACAGGCTGCTGGCTCTCTCGCTCGCAACACTCCACCCCGTTGTTTTCCCTCGCCGAGAAGAAGGTTCAGCAAGTTCCCCCGAAGTGAGCACGCTGTATGAGTTCCGAAAAAATTTTCAGAGGCCGGATAATTGTCAACTTATCTACCCATTTCTGGATATGTATTAAGTAAAAACTATAACTTACCAATAAGCTGATTGTATATATAATATACTATATATAATATATAATATATATAATATATATATTTATTAATATAATATATATAATTATAAAATATTAAAATACTAATATAACTATATATTATATATAATATTAATAATATAATATATATATATATTATATAAAATATATATTATATTAATAATAATGATATATAATACTATATCTATATTAATATTAATATATATATAACTAATATTTATATATTTGCAAATAAATCATATCAATTAATAATTAATTGTTATAATAATGTTCCATATATATATTATATAAATATATCTATATATATAATATTAATAGTTTTATAAACTGTTTTTTATAATAGATAATGTTAAACATAGTCATTCTGATAATACCATCAGTCTTTACTAAGTTCTAACTTATTTTAAGGTGACGGTAAAAAAAACAAAATCTTTGTTCCTGTCTTTTTTACTACATCCTATAATCAAATTATAATTAAGTAAAATTGGCTGTGCGCCTATTGTCTTAGGTCTACTGACCTTATTTTTATAAAAAATTAAATATTAGTGTTGCTCGCTCCTATGCGCTAACTCATTTGTCTCTTAGGCTCTACAAATATAATATGTTGTCGCCTATAAGTATGTGCGCATTAGGTCGCAACTCTATATTATAGTAGGGTATATGTGATCACTCTCAATAACGTATACCCATACTTAGCTGTATATATTAATATATATATATTATATAATTATATATATATAATATATAATATTAATATATATATATATAATATAATTATATATATATATATATATTTATTATATTTATATTTATCATATTATATATATATTTATATATTAATTAATATATACTATATAAAAAACTTATTGGTTAATATATTATTATATTTAATATAATTAATAATATATTTATATACGAATAATTATATATAATTATAAATATAATAATATATATAAATATATATATTATTATTATATTAAATTTAATATATATTTATAAATTAATATATATATAATATATATAATATAAATAAATATATCTATAATAAATATATTAATTAAATATATTCTAATTAATATATACTATAAATGATTAATTATAATATAATATATACAATATAAATATATAATATATTAATAATATATAATTACATAATATATATATATTACTTAATATAATTAATATATAATAATATCATATATATATATAATATTATAAATAATATATTAATCTATAAGGGGTTTTTTTGGATTATTAATATTTTAGCACTGTATTTAATTATTATTTATTCATTATATTTTATTAATTTAATATATATATATTATTAAATAATATTAAATTATATATATATATTAATATTATAATATATATATAATTAATAATAATACTTAATTAATTTTATATATATTATTACATTATAATTAATATATATTAAAATAAATACTATTAATAATATATATTCTTATATATTAATATTATATAATATAATATATATATATATATATTTTAATATATTAATAATATAATATATAATTTATATATCTAATATTATTATATTTAGATATATATATTATATAATATATCGGATTATATAATTACTTACTTGAGATATTTTAGTACTAATAACTGAGTATATTTATTTATATGTAAACAATTTTCTATACATATTTATGTTAATTCTAAGGATGTTTATACTGAATTAAATATTTAATATAATTACTTTATAATTAATAATTATATATAACTAATTAATTCTTATTAACACATTTTGTTTAATGAGTATTTATAATTTATAGTATTATTTTATATAATATTAATTATTATTATGTATTTAATTAAATTTATTATATTGATTATCATGTTTTAATTAATTATATGTTATGTTGTTGGTGTTGCGTAAGTAGTGCGTGTGTTGAAGACATATATATTTATAAAACCAGTATTAGACAATATTCTATGTCTGCAAATTCGGAATTCAGATACTTTCGATCCCCACCATCTGATTTGAGGTGTCAGTCTTGCTGCTCTCGCCCTGCTAGCAATGTTTTGTGTGTTTGGTGGTGTGGTGTGGTTAAAACATGTTGGAGTTTTTCTCTATCGGAAACAGCATAAATGTATCTATCATTAATAAATCTTTTATAAATTTATATATGATTAATTTCAAAAAATTAAAAGAAAATTTATCGTAAACATTATGTAAGTAGTTTGTGTGCCCGCTCCCGACGATAAATGATCCCTTTTCAGCTGCTAAGTGTAAAGTGCTGTGTGACTGAGTATATAATATGAAGGATGAGATATAACAATAAAGGATTTATAGCTAAAGAGAATATAGAAACTTACAAAATTACAAGATAATTCGATTACGCCTTCTGCATTTGAAAAAGGGCTTTTAACTTAATTTTTTTAAAGTTCTATCAGAAGAAGAAGAGATGCAAGAGATGAATGAAGTGCAGAGAGAAGAAAAGAAATAGGCAGACCGAGAGCCGGCAGAAAGTTACGACCTAAGAGAAGTATATAAGATAAGTAAGATAAAGATAAAGTTAAAATGAATCTTGATTATAAATATAAGACATATTATGGTTATTTAGAGTATAATGTAGGACAAAGAAAGCGAACTCATACTTTATTTCTCTAGATTTAATATATTAATTATCTATTATTGATGGTGTGTCTTGAAATCTTCATCCATTTTTATTATTTTTCTAATAATTATCTATATTATTGTGATATTCTCTGTCACGAAAAGAAAACATATTTAACAAAGATATTGATATTTGTGTTGAATAATCAGTGAGTAATCATAGTATGTTTCGTATCGGTATATAGTAAATCTATTCATTATATCTTATTAGTATAATAATACATATATATACCTATATATAATATACCGTAATATATTATATATATATATATTAATATATAAATATATTAATAATATATATACTATATATAAGTATAAATAATATATATTATATATATTAATATTAATAATATATTAACATATTATATAGATAATATATATATTTATATAATAATATAATATATTAAATATTATTAATATATATATTATATATATAATATATTATATATATTAATATATAATATATATATATTATATATATCTAAGCATATATACATATATAATATAATATACGTATTATATTATATATATATAATATTTTATACTTTATATTTTCAGAAATTTTTTTATTTATTAGTTGGCTTTTATATTTAATTATGTAAATTATTCCAAAGTTAGTATATATATAACATTTTATCGTTAAACATATGAATAAATTATTGAGCATACAAATAACGATCTTTTCTATATATTGTACTAAAAACTCGTGCTTGAGTAGTCGAAGTATATCATAACTATAGAGCGCTCAGAGAATAGTCCGCCTTGCTGATAATATATAATATATAATTTATATATATATATATATTTATATTAATAAAGACATTTGAAATTTCTATATGAATATATACAATCTCTATACTGCTTCATAATTATATATATATATATATTATATATATTTAATATATATATATAATTAATATTATATAATATTATATATAATTTGTTATAACACTTTAGCAATTACCTTTTCAATCTACAATTTTCTAAATATTATATCATAAATTATAATTAAATAACTATATATAAATATAATATATAAAATTATTACTAAAACTACTAATGATATATATATTATCTACTATATATAAATATATATACCGGTATATATATATATATATATTACATAATATATATATATATATATAATAATTATTTAATATTAAATAATATTTTAAAATAAGTAATTAAATAATTAATATATATTTATATTATATATATATAAAATATCTTAAATATATAATATATACTATAATATTAAATATTTATATATGATTTATATATATAATATATATTAATATATATATAACTATACTATATATAAAGTTATGGTGTTGTGTGTGTAATGTATTGTAAACTGTGTGTGT